>CATIWR010257751.1:0-15724 GCA_949677035.1 Omphalea diandra | reverse complement strand
TAAAAATATCTAGAGATTTATATAAATATATAAAAAACTCTCAAAATATATATATATATATATAGATATATATATATATATATATATATATATATATATATATATATATATATATATATATATATATATATATATATCAGTCGATCAGTTTAGCTCTGATTCGATTTTAAAAATATTGCAAAATTCAAGATAAGAAATGAAATGCCATACCACAAAAAAATTTAAAAAAAAAGAAAGGGAAGGAAAAACAGTATACCAGGGAAAGCTTTAACACCTTCACGGAAGGCGAACACGGTAGCATTTCTGGCACAATCGTTGGCGAACTGGCTCATTTTAGATCTTGCATCTTCGTCCTGCAGATGCATGTTTAACCTTTGAACGGCGTTGGTACCTCCGATATCGTTGCAGATCTTGGCAGCGGCAGCCCAGCCGTACGAGAAAGAGTAGGAGCATAACTTATGGACAGGTTTTATGGTATATTGATTAATTGAATTGGCTGTTGATGAAACGTAATCCCATAACCCCATTTTCTCTCTTTTCTTCTCTGGTCGTTCGCTCATCGTTAAAAGCAAAAGCGTTCAAAAGTAGATAACAGAGATAAAATAAATTTTTTGTCAAATTTATTTATAAATTTATATTATTTTATTAAATTTATTGATAATTTTATATTATTTTATTATAAAAAAAATGTTCATTAAAATTACTTTTAATTTTATATTATTTTATTATAAAAAATTTAAAATATTGATTAAATAATGCATTAACTAAAAAATGAAAAGTAGACAACATTAAAATTCTCCTTCATCTTTCATCAAACCCTCATATTGGAGATAATTTTTCTGTAATTCTTACTTTTATAGGGACTTTTTATCTCACGAAAATTTCTAGTAAGACAAATATTTTTATTTTTTATTATTTTTAAAAAATATAATTTATTAAATTATAAAATAAAAAATTTTAGTTGTATTTTTACATATCATTATACTTTTGTTTAACTTATTTCTCTTTATATTTATTGTAATTGGATGAACAAACAAAATTATTAATATGTTAAGATATTGTTTTCTCGCGTTCTTCAATTAATAAAATTTTATTTTTAAAGTGAAGCTATGTTTTTGGGTTTTAGGGATTTAAGGATTTAGAGATTTAGGAAAAGTTGTGTTTTTGTTGAAATACATTTGAGTCCAATTCTCTTAAATTGCATTTATAATACACACTTTTCTCAACTAGTATTTTGAACTTTTATGATGAAATAATACAAGATCTAAAGTAATTTTGATGAAAAAAAGACTTTTATTATGAAATAATACAATATTATAGGTAAATTTGGTGAAATAATACAAGTTTAAGAGTAAATTTGACAAAAAAAATTCATTTATTACCACTTTGAAACAAATTCATAGATTTATTTGGTACTAATTTTCTAACACAACTTTTGAATACCTTGTGCTTTGGACTTTTAAATTTTCATTTTTTTTTTCAATTTTTACTTATAAACTTTCAAATTTAGATTAATGTAAGATATAGAACAAGAGTTAGATAGAGTGAAATGAAGTTTTTGACTTTTTTTTTTAGGATTAATTATGTTGAATTCCTAATGTTTGTTATATTTAACTAATTGTTCCTCACTTAATATAATCATTCTTACGTTTTACTTCATTGTACAAAGTCCTTTCATTAAATTCATATGAAAGACATAAAGATTTTTTAGTGTAACAAAACAAAAGTGAGAATGATTTAGTATAATACTTTAAAAAGTAAGGGTACAATTTAGTTAAATATGACAAACAATAGGGGTTTAGAGTATATTGACCTTTATGCACCAAAAAGGGAGTTCAATTGGTGGAAAATTTAAATTCTGAGGGGTAGGTTAATTGTCCAAGTATTAGAAGAAGTGTAAGAAGAATAGAACACACAACAATTATAGGGGTTTGGGTATTAACAAATCCTATATCCACTCCCCAATTATTCTACTTGGTTGTTCCATTAATACTAAATGGTGTTTTGAAAGTTTACACAAAACTTTACAACTTATGTTTTACAAAATCTCACACACAACCTCAAAAGTGTTTCTTAAGACTAACACTTAAACCTATACAAGAGTTTTCTATTGGCTTACTCTTAAAACCAATTCCAAAAGGTGTTTAAAGCTCACACCAAAGTTCGTACAACTCAATAACAAAGAGTAATAAAGAGAGAGAAAATTAAGAAACAAAATTGCAAGAGTTTGACCTTAATAAAAACTATTTTCTTGCATGTATGTCTATTTGGTGGAGTATTTATAGGTTACTTCCACCAAAGAGACGTTAAAGACACAACTATACTTAAATCTTTAAAGTGTGCTAAGCAAATCTGCATTAAATGCTTGTCAGTAGGGGTATGCAAATTTCCAAGAAAATCGGCTAACCGAACCGAACTGACACTATTCAGTTTTTTTGGTTCAGTTTATACATAGTCATCCGTTTGGTTCGGTTAATGAAAATAAAAATTTTTGGTTTTTTCGGTCGGTTTAATTTTATACATTGAAAACCGTATTAACTGAAGCTTATAAGGTTTTTGTGATTTTTCGATTCGGTTTTTATGATTTTTGGGTTTTTTTATGATTTTTTGGTTTGGTTTAATCGGTTTTTATGATTTTTCAATTCGGTCCGATTTTATATATATATATTTCGGTTAAATCGGTTTGATTAATATCGGTTTTAATAATTTTTCAGTTTGGTTAGAAAATCAATCAATTCGATTAATTCAGTTCGGTTCACAGAAATCCCTAAAATCAACCGAACTGAACCGATGCACACCCCTACTTGTCAGGCCATAGTGGCGGTTGCTACAGGTTAATTGTGATCACTTTATACCTTTCACTCTGGATTTTGCATAGCTGTGATTGAGATCCTTAATTGTTTCTAATGGCTAGTGACATGTGGTAGTTTGGTATTGGTCCTTTAGAAGACTAGCCATTGGAGTCCTTTCTTGATTTTTGAATGTCACGACCATTATCTCATGGTAACAATTGTGATATCAATCACACTGGCCATCTGGACGCTACTGTTGACTGTGATTGCCACTATCCAATTTGGAGTTCTTGAGTTGGGCTTGTAACTATAGTTATACTCGTGTTGCAGTCACAATATATGAATTTGTAACAATCTTGTGACACGTGGCTTGAGTTGGATGTAGCTCTAAAATCCCCCCAAACTTGACTTAATGTCGCGGTTGCTATGAAGGACGTGATGCTCACTACGATTGCCACTGTCCAATTTGTATTCAAGACTTCACTGGGTAGCTATTGCGATTTTGTGTGTAGCGATCGCTATTTACAAACATTTCTTGATTTTGTGCTCCATTCAACTTCTAATGATGTTCTACCTTAATTTTTGTAATCAATGCACTTATACAAGACATTAAAATTATTCAATCTTATGTTATCAAGATCAAAAGAGTGTGTTGACCGAGATTTGACCACAGTCCAATAGAGTAATTACTCAATAAAACATAAAATTCATTTTTGACTAAATTCTTTTTGACTAACAGAAAAATGATCTTTTTAATAACGAAAGACTTTTTAGTGTAATATGACAAATATGAGAGGTAACTTAATATAATATTAAAAAGTAAGGATAACGTAGTTAAATATGATAAACATCAAAGGTTTAGGTGATTAACCCTTTTTTATAATATAAATGAAAATAAATAAAAATAAAAATTTTATATTTATTTATTTTAAATAATTGTTTTTCCTAATTTTAAACTGAGGTTAAAAGATGTAATGAAAAGATTTTACATAGTTTACATCTATTATTATTATTCTCTCAAAAAAATTCAAATAATCAAAGTTATTTAATCGCATTATATTTCATTTTATATCTTTTTATCATTCTCATTAATTTCTTTTTCATCCTAAAAAATTCTCATGCAATAACAAGATTATTTAAGAAAGGAGTTGTGAATGTTTTACTTGATACTAATTTTTTATTTTATTTGAATATTTAATGCAAATTTATTCAAAATTTTTGATCCGATCGGATATGAAATTGAACGAGATTCAAATGATTCAACTCGAATATAAAATGATTAATTTATTATCAATCTAAATTGATCTGATCTCAAATTCACTAGTAAATAGATTCTATTTAAATTATTAAAAAATTTTATTATTTATTTATAAATCAAAATAATATTTTATTTATCTAAAAAAATCAAAATTATGACTGATAGAGTTGATTTGAAATAAACAAAAAAAATCTAAATTTCCTTTTGTATGTTGATTGATGATTCGATCCACCTATAATTCAAATGGCCAAACTTGTTGAATTGGATGGAAGTTGAATTGATCTAACCTAAAAAATAATTGGATAAGATAATCCATCTAACTTATTATTATTATTATTTTACCTTGTGTAACGCTAGACATTTTAACTAAAACATAATGGCTAATTTGGCCTCTGAATCTAATTAGACAATAAAATTATAAAATAAAAAATTAATTGAATTTTTAAATTTGCATAAGAAATTTAAATTAGTCTAAATTAATTTTCATTTTATATTTAATCTAATTAATATAAATTTTATAAATTTTAAATTCTAATTATAATAAAATAATTAAAGTTTAGTTTTCTTATTTTTATAAAAGATAGTGCTAAAAACAAAAAAATAAAAATAAAAACATTAACCACTAAATTATAATTAAAAAATATATTTTTTCTTTACTAGTGTAATTGATCATAATTTTAAATTTAAAATAAAAATGATTGTTTAGAAAATATATTTTAATTGACAAAATAAAATAGTAAATAATATGATAAATAAAATGAAACAAATCATTTTGAACCTTTAGATTCTAAGTCTTGTTTTGATGATCACAAACACATATAAGAGCTAACCATTGTTTAAGTTATCCGTGTTAATTCTTGTAGATACATCGATACAATGAACCATGATAACTGGAGAAAGAATTATGTTTGAAAACTCTAAGTCTTAGAGAGTAAAGATCAAACAAACTAAGCTTGACAGTCAAATGGGTATTGTTATATTTCAACAAGCATTATGACTCTAGTAATGAGTGTTGAGGGTACATAATAGGCATTGGAATATCACTCTAATATGAGCAAAGTCTTCTGGATCTCACAACAGACATTGGATAACGCAATTACATGAGCTATGCATATTGAATTTCGCAACGGGCAAGGTTTTGGTTTCTCAACTGGTGTTCCATTTTTGCATTGGACCAAGTAACTTGAATTGAGCAAAACTATCAAGATCTCAAAACGGGTGTTAGACCCTACCAACGGGGGTTCAAAAAGTTTCCTAGATTGAGTTAAAGTTTCTAAAACCTCCAATGAGACACTCCTAATAACACAATAGACGTTGAGGTTTTTTTCAACAGGCATTGGTAGTTTACTAACAACTATTGAAGTGCTATAAAAGATCTTGGAAAATAGAGCATCAAGTTTACATCTTCCTGAAAATCTACAACAAGTATTATTCATACCTCAATAGGGGTTGATGTTGAAGTCCAATAAGTGTTGAGAATTCATGTTTAATTAGTGGAGGTCTTTGTGACACAATCAATGCGTTGAAGGCTTCTTTTCCTTTATGGAACTTGGAGATTGAGCTTCTAAGCTCAATGACTTCTCCCTTTAGAGTGTCATTCTCTTTTCTTAGTGAAGCCATTGAAGAAGATGATATAGAAAGACTATCCACTGATTTTTGGAGCTCATCATTAAATGCTCTCAAATTTCTTACAATGTCATTGAGTGATTCATATTCATCCTTTAGCTTTTGATATTTTCTTTTGTAAGATTTCATTTATGACTTGTATTTGTCACATCTCATGGTTAGAGCCTCTAGAAGCTCTTCATCAATCTCATCAAATTCAAAATCATAGTTAGAATGAGAAGAAGTACTTACCTCATTTGTAGAATCTTTTTATGCCATGAAGCAAATATTGACAACTTCTCCTTCTTCTTCTTCTTCTTCTTCTTCTTCTTCACTTAAGCTATCATTCTAAGTGGCTGAAAAGCTTTTCTTCTTCTCTTTATCCCATCTTTTCTTCTTCTTCAATTTGGGACACTCATACTTGATGTGGCCTTACTTGCCACATTCATAGCAAGTGACATCATTGGATTTTTCTCTTAGAATAGGAGCTATCTTCTTGAAGTCTTTTTTTTTTTTTTTTTTCTTTTTTTGATCAACTCCTTTGTCCTCATTGAGAGAATTGCTAGTTCCTCTTCTTCTTTGTCACTTTCTTCATCACTTGAGATAATTTCTACCTCATTCTCCTTTGTTGAAGATTTAAGAGCTAGGGTTCTTCTCTCTTTTTCTGGTTTATCTCCTTGGCCTCTTAGCTTCTTCATTTGCTCATCTTTTTGTAAGGCTAATCATGAGTTAAGAGTTTGCCTATCAAAATGTCTATTGGCACCTTCCCAATCTCTATATTGGACTTTTGGATGCTACACATTTTAGCACCAAATTTATCTAAAGGAAGAGTTTTGAGGATTTTTATGTTTACCTCATAGTTTGTAAGAGTCCTTCCAAATTTCTTTATATTAGTGACGATAGATAGGAGCCTATTCGTCATGTCAATGATGCTTTCATTGTCCTTCATCATGAATATCTCCCATTTGGTTACGTACACCTCCAACCGACTTCACTTAACTAGAGTTGTACCTTCATGGTAGTTCTCAAGTGTCTTCCAAATGGCATGTGTTGTTTGTCAATATTGCACTCTTCCAATTTCTTCTCTAAAGAGAGCTTAGAAGAATGGTCATTGCCCTCTTGTTTTTGCCATTTGATCTTCGATGAGCTTTAACCTATTCTTTTTTTGGGATAATTTCTTCAATTCCATCCACTACCTTAGTGGGTAGCTTCCATTCTTTTACAACCATATCCCAGAGGTCCACCACATATGTGTTAACATAAATTTTCATTATATACTTCCAATGAGTATAGTTTGTTCCATTAAAGTATGGCTTGAGGTGTGAGTAGATTCTCTCTTATGCCATTGATCTTTTACTCACCAATAAAGGTTTGTTTGAGTGTTTAGGCTCTGATACACTTATTGGCCCTAGGCACCAAAAAGTGGGGGTTGAATTGGTGTATTAAAATTAAAACAAGAAGGTAAGAAGGAAAATGAGTATAATAGAGACACAAGATTTATAGTGGTTCGGGTATAATTGACCCTACGTCCACCCCCTAATTCTCAGCAATTAGGTGTTCCAATCTTCCAATGGTGTTTCTAAGCTCACTTCAAACTTACACTTGTGTTTTCAAGGCTCACACAATAACCTTTACACTTGTGTTTTTAAGGCTCACACAACAACCTTTACACTTATATTTTTAAGGCTCACACAACAACCTCTTTTAGTGTTTTTACAGGCTCACACTACAACCTTTACAAATGGTGTTTATGCTTACACTAAATAATCACTTAAAGAAGAGAAAAGATTGAGTAGTAAAATTGCAAGAGTTTGGGTTACAAATTAATGAATTCTCTTACATTTACATTTGTTTGGTGAAGCCTATACCCACCAAAGAGACGTTGCAATAAAACTGCTAGTAAATCTCTAAAATATGCTAGACAGATTCTGTATTAAATGCTTGTCAGGCTTCATCATGATTGCTACTACTCTTTTGCATTCGAGATTTTCAAATTTTCCATAGAAGAGTTAAAAATTATGGCAAAAATCCCCATTTGTGTCTAACAGCTAGTCCACGTGTCATCTTTCCATTGTTTCACCAGGAGAATTTAGTTGTTGCCTTTCACTTGCTCACAAAAGTAGCAGTCGCGATTTTCCTTATACAGGCCACGACTAAGGACGCAAATTCGTCTGTCAAAATGTTCATTTTCTTCTTAATGATTCACAGTCGCTACCCATAAGTTGCAATTGTGATTTTTGTCTTCCAACGGTCACTTGGGACACTTGTCATGTTGTGGTTGTGGACTTGATTCCCTTTTGAGTTACTATGAAATTCGCGGTTGCGATTGAGGCGTGACACACATAGCGAATTCATCTATGACTTTGGCTCTCCTTTCTTTGAATTGGTTGCGGCAGCGAAGTGGTCTGTGAATTCATCTGTCCAATTTGTCAACCTATCTTAGTTTATTTTGTAGTCGTGATTTATGAAGTTGCGGTCACGAATTAGGTGGCACTTTGCTTTCTTTAGAGATTTTGAGCTTCATCCAACTTAAATTTAGAGACTATCTAAAAACTGTAAAACAACACTTAATTAAAACTTTAGAATTGATCAATCTCTTTTGTCAAGATTAAAAAAGGTTTGAGACTTAGGATTAACCATTCTAGTCCAACAGATGAGGCCATAAAAGATGAACATTGGGTTCTTGCTATGCAAGATGAACTCAATCCATTCAAAATAAACAAAGTATGGACCTTAGTTCCTAGACATCAAAGACACTCCATTATTGGAACCAAATGGGTCTTTAGGAATAAACTTAATGAGCATGGAACCATAGTTAGAAATAAGGCTCGGTTAGTAGTCGAAGGCTATAACCAAGAAGAGGGAATAAACTTTGATGAAACTTTTACCCCCTATTATAAGGTTGGAGGCCATTAGGATTTTACTTGCATTTGCTTCTCATGTGAATTTTAAATTATATCAAATGGATGTCAAGAGTGCTTTCCTAAATGGCTACATTATTGAAGAAGTGTATGTTAAACAACCATTAGTTTTGAAAGTCATTGCTTCCCTAACCATGTATTGAAGCTCACCAAAGCCTTATATGGCTTGAAGCAAGCTCCAAGAGCTTGGTATGAAAGCTTGAGCAATTTTTTTTTTTTTTTTATAAAGAGAGGGTTTTCCAAAGGATTGGTAGACACAACACTCTTCACCAAAGAGAGGAATGGAGACTTATTGCTTATGCAAATAATGTAGATGATCTTATTTTTAGTGCCATTAATGTTTACTTATGTGAAGATTTCTCCAAAGTAATGAAAAGTGAATTTGAGATAAGTATGATGAGAGAACTCAAGTTCTTTCTTGGATTGCAAATCAAACAAGAAAAAGAGGGAATCTTCATCAACTAAGCCAAATACACCAAAAAACTAATTAAAAGATTTGCCATAAAGAATAACATACCTTGTAAAACTCCAATGAGCTCCAACATTAAACTAAGCATAAATGAACATGATAAGGTTATGGATCAAAAGTTGTATAGAGTTATGATTAGTAGTCTTCTTTATCTTATTGTATCTAAGCCTGATATCATGTTTAGTTTATGTTTATGTGCAAGATATCAATCTAATCCCAAGGACTCTCACTTGTATGATGTAAAACATATACTCAAATATCTTAATGGTACTTTCAACTTAAGACTTTGGTATCCTAATAGTTTCTCATTTGAATTAAATGCATTTTCAGATGCTAATTTTATTGCATGTACTTTATATAGAAAAAACACTTTAGGCATATATTAATTACTAAGTCAATATTTAGTGTCTTGGAGTGGCAAAAGCAAATTCAGTTGCTTTGTCTACAGCTGAAGTTGAGTATGCGATAACTGGTCTTTGTTATGTTCAAATCCTATGGATGAAACAATAACTTCTTGACTATAAGATTATTGTAAAATAAGTGGCCATCAAATGTGATAACACTAGTGCCATACAACTTATCTATAAATCTCATTCAACATTCTAGGAGTAAACATATAGATATAAGACAACACTTTTTAAGATATCATGTTAATAATGGTGATATTATGATAGAATTTATTGATACTAACCATTAATTAGTAGATGTCTATACTAAACCTCTTTGTGATGAAAGGATGCAATTCATTGAAAGAGAACTTGGAATGATTGATGAAGGTACATTAAGTTAACATCAACAGGTTCTTCTTTTTCACTCTTGTTAATTCATGCATAATCTTTATTAATTAATTGATGAAGTGTTATGTGAATTGATGTCAATTAAAATCTTTAGATTTTATAACCTAAAGATTTTGATTATGTCATGTCTTGATCAAATGTCCCTTTATTAATTAAATTTATGACCATATCATTGAGTTTAAGTAATAATCTACATCATCTTAGTTTTGAAAATGTTTGCTCATTTGAAAAATCTTTTTGAACTTGTTTTTACCTTAAAAATATGGCCAATGGTTGTTGCAAATTTTCTAATGATAGTTGTGTTATTTGTATTTTATAACTTATGTTTCTGTATACCTCCAAGATCATTGTACATTTCCAACTGCCATTATTTTTCGCCCAATGAGCGTTGTAAGCAACAAACATCATTGAATGAAGAACACATGCTTATTTTAGCTAACAGTTATGTCCAACAATCATTGTTTCATTTACAACAACTGTTGAACACTCTCAATGGTCATATTTTTAAAGGATCAATAACCTTCTCAAACTCCTATATATAACCCAAAAAACCTTAAGTTATTTTACTTTAGCTTTCTTTGTGTTTTTGTTGTTTCTTTCTCTTTATATCTCTTAGCTTTTACTATTTTTTGTGATTGTCATTTGCATCATGTGTCAAACACCTAACCTAATGGCACCCAAAAGTGAAATGGCCAAAAGGTATAAACAACCTAGACAAACCCTCAACCCTCTTACTCAAGTTCAAAAACTAAAGAAAACCTGGCCTCGATCATTGCTCAATAGTAGAAAATGTCTAGTGAACCCTTATATACTCCTCATTCTTTAAAAAAGCCCAAGGTAGTTCCAAAATCAAAGGGGAAGGGAAAAGAAACAAAAACAAAGTAACCTCCACTTATTGTCCAGAAGTTTCTTCTCAATACAAATAAGGAAAAAGAATTAGCTTTAAGGCTTCTCAAGAAACATCGAGGGGGAGGCAAATTCTTTGAATGGTTAGACATTCAAAGATATGGATTAGTAGAGCAAGTAGATGAGCTAATGACAAGGATAAGGTGGGAACTCTTTTTTCACATCAAGGAGCCCTCCTATCTGAAGCTGACAATTGAGTTCTTGACAACTCTAGAGGTTTTAGGAGGAGATTGTCATGCATATGCATAAGAGGTGACCATCAACTTTGAATTCTTTAGGAAGACGTACACTCTAGAACCAAGTGAGTTGGCTAAATGCTTTGATGCTTCTACTACTGTAATAATAGAGCATCCTCCCACTTTCCAAATGGATGTGAACCAATTTTGGAAATCCATCACAGACTAGAAAAATAACTTCAATAGTAATAATAACAGGACATTGATGATTAAAAGCCAAGTTTTGGGGATCATACAATAGTTTATAATGTGAAACATCAATGGCAGAGTCAAATCAAACGGTAATTGCACCATCATCAATCTCTTTTATTTTAGTGCATGAAGAATAAATAAAGGATAAACACTTTACTGTTCTTGATGTAAAGGATTGACAGTTAAATTTTCAAGGCAAATGAGTTTGTGATAGGGCATTTCATCAATCGGATTGCCAAGTTTGTAAAGGTTAGACAATCAACTAAAGAGGAACTTAAAGCAAGGAATATTGTGTTGGAGAAATTGCCACACAATAAGTCCATTAGTGAAAAGATGTTGTTAAGTATGGTGATTCTTCAAAGGCTCAACTCAGGTCTAATAAAGAGAATTTTAGAGGAAGGAGAAGCCCATGGACTAGACCTAGATGATGATGATAAAGTTGAGGAAGCCACCCAAGCAGGCGTTACTACTATAGAAGACACAGGTAAAACTCCTGCTACTGCTTTTACTATTGCTCTCATAAAATTTGAGAAGAAGGTCCTTAACCAACTTACCTCAATTGCAATTTATGTTTACAAGGTTGAATCCTCCACCATCTCCCTTCATTAAAAGGTTCAAAGACTTCAGAAGGGTATAAGGGATATCGACCAAACTCTTGACTGGATAATTGAAGAACTAAACTTGCAACCTAGAACACCAACTACCCTAGTAGAATCAGTAATAACAGTTGAGCTAAAAACAACCCTTAGAACAAATCTCTAGGACCTTTGCCTTCATTCATCTTCATGTGCATATTTTCTAATTATTTCATTTATCTTATCTTTTACTTTTTAAAATGTTGATATATGGGACAATATCGCTTCAATTAATATAAATATTTTCTCGGTAATTGTTTGATCTTACTTGAGTTATCTTAATTATTTCTCTTTTTTTTTAATAATGAAAAAAATGGGAGAAATACCCAAGTATGAGATACAAAGCGATTATGAGTGTAAGGGGGAGTGAAAGCAAAATGCAAGAACCTAATGAACTAATGCCACGTTAAATACTATAACTGAGTTTGTATGATTTCATTTTACAAAAACTTGGCATGTTTAATTTTGTTTTAATACTGCATAATCATGAAACTAAAGAGGAGCTAATGATTAATTATATAAATTTCTTGCAAGGATTATTTAACCTTTTATGGATTATTTGTCATGATTATAAAAGAGGAGAATGTTGGATCTAGCTTGAGAGTTTCGTAAACTAAGCTTGTTTTGATGATTACAAACACATCTAAAAACACACTTCTATTTAAGTTTGTGTGAAAAATCTTATAGGTACATCAATTTATTGATCAAAGATTTTAAAATGAAGTGTTTTTGGAAAAACTCAGTATTCAAAGCCAACAGGTGTTGTAGGATTTCAACGGGCATTGTGACTTCATCAACGGGAGTTAAAGATACACAATAGGAGTTGGAGTGATACCCAAATATGAGTTAAGGATTCTAGACGCCTCAACCATCAACTCTTTCATTACACAATAAGTGTTGGATGCCAAAAACTCTTGAGCTTCGCAAGCAAACCTTTTCAATGGGCATTGCATTTTCGCAACAGGTGTTGCTCATTAATACCTCGACAGGCGTTGCATTTTCGCAACACGCATTGGACCAAATGACTCGATGTGAACAAAAACCTTGAAGTCTTAACACGGGCATTGAAAAAGCACCCAAGTAAAGCTAGAGTTTTTAGACTCTCCAACGGGAGATGATCAAATGTTCCACATGCCTTGGGACACTTTTCAATGAGCATTGAACCAAAGCCAATAGTCATGGAAACACTATACAAAATATTGTAAAATAAAGAATCAAACTCACATCCTTTTAGAGACATTTTAATAGGCATTGTCCATACTCCAACATGAGTTAAAGTTTAATTTCAATAGGCATTGAGTAGCTCCAACAGTCGTTGAAGGAGTTGGTGACTATAAAATTAAGAAAGTTAGAAAAGGAGTGTTTAAACATATCTCTCTCTAACAGCTAGTTCCAATAGACATTTTAATAAAATCGATGGCCATTAAAGTTCTATTTTAACCCAATAATAAGTATTGAGATAGTCCAATAGGCATTGAATGACTACTTTTTGCATGGAGTGACAACCTTCCCTCTAATGGCTAGTTTCCTGTCTCTACCTTTAAAAGGACTCTCCCATAATAGAATGAAGTAGACAAAAAGAAGAGAAACTATCAAAAGCGAGTTTATTCTATTGTGAAAATAATCTTAAAAAAAAATGTGAAATAAGTGTGCTCTAACTTTGAGGAAAGATCGATTGTCAAAGCTTACTAGGACATCTTCAAAAATAGAGTTGAAGAACAAACTTAAGACATCTCTTAAAGCTCTCCACCAAGTCAAGCATAATTTGTGTGTGTAATTATTATTGTTTATTACTTAAGTGAGAGTATTCTTTCTTATCTTTAATTTGTAAATCTTTTAGAGAAAGGTTTTTGGTTTAAGAAGATCTTTGTAGATTTAAAGCATTTTTCTTTTGTGAAAGGTTTAAGGTAATACCTATAAACTACTTTGGGAAATAGTTTGAGTAGCATTCGAAAGTCTACTTGTAATGGCTTAGTAGTGCCCGAAAACTACTTGTGTAATGGTGATTGATAACACCTGGAGTATATCTTGATAGTGAAAGTTTCCAGTGGAAGACTAGAGGAGAAGACGTAGGTAGGGTTGTGCCAAACCTCTATAAATTGATTGTGTTTATTTCTCTTAATTTTCACATGTATCAGCCATTGAGTTTTACTTGCCATTGCCCTATTCAAAACCCCTTATATAGTACTAAAGCACAACAAAAAGTTGGATGCACACTAATGTTACTGCCACCTATCTCATATATCTTCGAAATGCAATGTAGCCATTTACCACTTTGTCTCCACCTAGATAAATTATCAAACTATTGCCTAGCAGCTATATGCTTCCATGCAATCTTCACCAAGGAATCCATAGCAACATCCCAAAGATAATGCTTATATAATACAAAGAAATAAAATATCAACACATGAATACAAATTGTATTAATTCAAAAATTATAAAGTATACCTCAAACCCTTCCCAATAGAAAGCCTTGGTGTCGTCTGACACCACCTTTCAAACATAACCTTCAGGGTCTACATGTTTCTTGAAAATATTCTCAATTTAGTTAGAACATCGATGTCTAAGGAGTAAACTATATAAAAATAATGAAAAATTACATATTATATAACTAAATAAGATTATGCATATTATATAACCTAAATATATATATATATATATATGTGTGTGTGTGTGTACACATATATATACGCACACATGCACACATACATAAATATATATGTGTGTGTGTGTGTACACACACACACACACACACACATATATTTAGTTGGGTTTTGTAGAACAAACACAGTGGAAAAAACAAAAATTTTCTACAAGCAAATGTAACAGCCATATTCATCTGACATAACTCATATGGCTCTGATACCAATAAATGTAATGACCATTTCATTTACAAAACACATACTATTCTTGTCCATAATCTGTAATGCTACAATCGGTACCTATCAGAGCACTCAACATCTGGGATTTGCCCGTCGGCCCTGCGATGTCATACATGCTGGGATTTGCACGTCTGCCCCACGTATGCTTGAGCCCTCTCTGATACCAAAACTGTAACATCTAAATTCATTTGTCAAACTAATAATTGTGATACCCATTGTTCTCATTTATAAATCAGCTTTGATATCACAAAATGTAACGTCACAATGTGGCTACAGCTGGTACCTATCAGAGCACTCAACATCTGGGATTTGCCTGTCGGCCCCGCGATGTCATACACACCGAGATTTGCACATCTGTCCCGTGTGTGCTTGAATCCTCTAATACCACCAATTGTAACTATCATCTTCAGTTGCAAATAATGGCATTTAATGTTCAGAAATGCATACACATTAAGGTTTATTCATCATACATATATAATCCCATATGTATTTAATGTACACATGTGTTAACTAATGTCAGGACCAGTAACCATAACTAGTTTCTATCAAATATATGTACATGACACAAGGAGAGAGAGTTGGAATTCAGCCGACGACCTGTGTTCCATGTGTCTCTATGCAAAACTTTATGCACCAAAATGTCCAAACTCTATGCTTCAGTATTTGAAAAATAGTTACGATTTTGTGAGTCGCGACTCAGTGAATAAAAACAATAATCAAATTCTCATGGCATAATCTATAATCAAATATCATCAAGATACATTGCAAGTATAACAATTGACTATGTAAGTGCAAATGCAATAGCTTTGTTTTTGTCGTGACCGAGCAAGGCAAACATTGCTCCCGGGATATTCATGTGATTCATGTAACATATGATTTGGGACCTATTGGTCCATGTTCCTGTAATTTGCAAGTGTTTGACAAGTCAGTCATACAAGTGCTTATTCATAAATGATATGCCAAGTAATCGTTAAGAGCATGTAATTCTCACTTGGCCTGTATTCCCATGTAACATGTAACAATTCAATCAT
>CATIWR010257746.1:0-15264 GCA_949677035.1 Omphalea diandra | reverse complement strand
ATATAAGTTGTTATGTATATATTTTGTTTTATATTTTATATAGAATTGTTCAAATGTAACTGTAGCTCGAAAATATAAAATAAATTACAAAAAACAATACTAAAAATATATATACATGACAACTGTTTGAGAATAGAAAATATTTTATATTTTTCCTCCTAACCTACACGAAAAGCAATTTGATCTCCCAATTCTTGGAAGTTCTACCTAAATGGTTTCACATTTTTAGAATAGAATAAAAAGTGGCTCTTTTTGGAATAAGGCGCAAAAAAATGTATTTGAATCAAATAGGAATGCAATTAAATTTTCTTTTCAAAAGAGAAGAGGCTAATCGGTATCCTAAGTTTAAGTAAGAGAGGATTAATGAACAAAATTGAAATATCAATGTTCTTGATCACTGCTTTGCAAGCAAAATTTATGTCCTGTTTAGAAAATAATTAGTCTGATATATAAACTATATAACAAAAATATTTTTTTGAAATGAAGATAGTAACTTTTGAATAGTCTTTTTTGTTTATATTTTGTACCCTAATATATATATATATATATATACACTCATTTTTCTTAATTTTCAATATACTTTTATTGCTTGTTTACATTTATTTTTATATCTTTTATTTTTATATATTTATAACTGTATATATTATTTATATATTTTATATAATAATAATTATAATATATATACTATTATATATTATAATAAATTAATTTTTATTTTATTTTATGAAATATAATGTTAATATAATAAAATAACATCAATTAAATATTCTTTTCTATGGAAGTATGATAAAACTATTATTTGAATACTTAAAATAAAACTATCATTTGAATACTCAAACATCAAAAATAAATTTATGGAATAATAATAATAATAATAATAATAATAATGGACTATCGTATTTTTTTAATTGATACATGTAAATATTTAATTCAAATCGAATCAAATTGAATAAAATTAAAAGTAAAATTTTTGAAAATATAAATCAAATTAATTTATAAATCGAATCAAACTATTTGATTCGATTCAATCATAATTCAATTTAGTTTGCATCAAATTTTTTTAAAAAATCATTTAAAATATTTTTAATATAAATATTACTTTATAACATATTTTTAATAATATAACCCAGTAATTATGATTAGCGATAATCTATTCAATTACGATAATACCCTTGCCCAATCGTTCAACCCGATGCTGACGTTTTAGGTTCCAACCATCAGTTCATAGCAGATGCAAAACCCAACCAAGTCATCCGCCACAACTAACGCTACCACACCGCCATAGTCCGATCCACCACTACCGCTACCATGTACAAGATCACTCCGCAGAAATTTCAGAACCCAGAAGCGAACACTACGGAGATGAAGATGATACTATCAGCTTCTTTCCTAATAGGCACAATAACCAGTATATCTCCTCAAGAATCCGTCGATGGGAATCCAGTTCCTACCATCATCTTCAAGGGCTACAGCCCATCAATATTCCATGCTTTCTTGATTTGCGTAATCTTGTCTGTTCTGGTTCTTTTTGTTATTTGACGATTGAAAACAAGCATAAGTTCAAGATTGCTAAATTTTGCAGGTGCTATTCTTTGATTTTCATGGCACTGGCTTTATCAATAGTTGTATGCATGTTGTTTTTGGATTTGGTCAAGTGGGTCTCTTCAGGAAAGCAAACTATGGCTCAGGGGTGAAAGGAAATGAAGATATGAATGGTGTTTTTTCTTTTTTCCTTTTTTTTTTTTTTTTTTTTTGAGTGTGTTTGCATCTCTTACTAGCAAATTATGTTTCAGGTTTAGGACGGTGTTTTTTTTTTAAAAAAATATTATGGCCTGATGGAAACACTGATTACTGAAATAAATCTCACCTTTGAAGACTCAGCTTATTGGATAGTGGTTCATGTTTGGCATTCAATTCTATTGTCTTATTAAGATTTATGTTAAAGGAAAAAATTTAATTGTTCAAGTAAATAAAATTTATTAATAGAAACGAAAAATGATTTTTTTTCATATTATTTATTCAAAAATGTGCTTTGGAGTTTGAAATAATCTGTTTACGGATTTTTGCAATAACGTCCATAACCAAATAAGCTGATACCATCCGTTACTCTGATATTGCGACACAATTGCATGATTTTAGAAGGTTGTGATACAAGGAAATCAAAACTGCAAGCAACGAAATTTTGCCTTGTTCCCTTGCATGCAAAAATTTTGAATATAAGGAAAGTGATACATTATCCAATATATTCTCTGATCGTCAAGTTGAATTGCTTTATCACAAACCAACATATAACTTCGTCTGATTCCTGTTGTTTCACCACCATAAGGACCTGTAGGTTTCCTGATCTGCCGCACTTGGCCTTTCAGTCGACTCTTCTGTTTGTCATGCTCTGTCTATAACAAGAGAGAAAAGAGATGAATACTCGAGGAGTAATACCAAAAAAAAGGTGCTATTATCAATTTACCCTGTATTTCTTCCTTGGATTTTTCAAATATTTTCTCGGTGGATGGGTCAGACCTTTGTTCTTCTCAATTTGTTGTAATTTGGCTAAGAAAAAAAAGTAAGGATTAAGTTTTAAATTACCAAGATAGGAAATGGTTATGACAAGCCCGGGAAAATAACGCATTCTCACCTGACGAGTAATTAGCCTTTTTCCATCTTAAGTTTCAGGCAAAGATGGGACTTTAGGGATCCTACAAAAGAGTACAGAGAATGACCATTGGTTGTGTCAATTTCTAGCAAAGGCAAGCGACTAGCTGACACAAGCCAAACCATCTAAAAGTCAAATGCGAAAGGAAACTTTTCTTTTTTTATTAAAGATTGCAAAAGGAACTTCAATGCATTAAATTATAATCTGGCCTCAAAATTTAATTATGTTATAATTGAAACTAATATTTTATAGTCACTCATCACTAATGAAACTCAATTCCATTTTAAAATATCTCTTTCAAAAAAAAAAAAAAAAATTCCATTTTAAAATGTCTTTTCTTTTCATATTGTTTAAAGGTTTTACCCATTCACCTTTCATTTTATCAGTTTTTTTTTTTAAAATCTATTTAGGGCTATTTTGATTTAATAATAAAGCAAACATTAAATTATATCATGTATAATCAATTTGCAAAAACAACTTTTGAATTATATAAATCAATAAAAAACAATCAAAATCTTCTCATAAACAAAAAATTTTCTTACAAGTAATAATCCAATATTCCAACATAGTTTCTTCAATTATTTTTAAACTATAACTTTTTGAAATTCAATTTCATCTTAAGATTTTACAATTAATATAAATTTTATATAAATTTATAAATTCAAATTCATCACATTTTAAAACAACACAAATAAAAATGTATACTTTATTATATATATCTAAATCAATGAATAATGATTATAAATGTATGAACTTTTAAATAAGTTGAATTAAAATATATGAAAATTAGAAATGGCAGTCAAATTAAAATTAAGGAAATATTTAATTTATTGTTTAAGAAAAATGAGAACATTTTATCATATTATGTTAATTTTGAAATGATTTATCTTGATTTATGATTCTGATGAAATTAAAATTTTCACTTTTCACAAACCAAAAAAAGCAAAAAATGCAATTTTCTAAAAAAAGAAGTAAAAAAAAGTTATCATTTTGGTTTAATGATTGAAATATTGAAAACAAATGTGTTGATATAATTAGTCTTTCATTAGAGAAAGGTAAAAAAGTATCTTTTGAAAGGTAAAAAAGTATCTTTTAATATGATATTAGCGATGATGGTATTCTTAAACTAAAAATAGCATCTATCAATCTTGTAGTGTTAGATATAATAAAAAATAAAATAAGAAATCAAAATCAAAAGAATCATGCCATTATAAAAAGACAATTTTCTATTAAAACTAATTCAAATATTAGGACTTATAAAAGACTTAAATTTCTAAATTATTTGTAATAATTTTGAGATTAAGATTTAATTGTAATAATAAATTAAGTTAAGGAACTTTAAGATAAATATTTCATAAAGATATAAACAGATTTAGGTAAAAAGATCAAACCATCATAATGGCCTTAACAATTGCAGCCATCGCCTTGGCGCCACCGTATTTGACGCATTTATTCATTTTTCATTCTTAATTTTAGGCTCTATTTATTTTGTAAAAAATATTTTTCATACTTTTTTTCTGTTTGATGCCTTCAAAAAATTAATCAATAAAAATATCTTTCAATTTAAATAAAAAATTAAGGGGTTATTGATAATCATATTGAATACTTAAAATTAAAATATTCAATACTTATTTTTTAAGATTGTTTGATAATAGTTGTTTCACTTTTAAATATTTTAAGTGTATTTAATAACATTTTTTATTAAATAATTAATTTCAAAAATCACTTAATTTGAAAAGTAAAAAATTTTTACTTATTGAATTAAGTAATAGAAAAAATTTACTATTTTGATAATATCAATTCATTATCACAATTCTTTTCTATTGACAAAGATATAACTAAAAAGTTTAAAATATTTAAAATCAAATTATATGATAATTTGTTGTAAAATATATATTTATTTTATTTTAAATTTACCTTTTTTATTTGATTTTTTTTTGAGAATTTGATATCTATTTAAGGATCAACTAGTTCTTAAATTTTTTAATATTAAAATTATTTAGTTATTAAATTTTTAGTACTAAAATTATTCAATACTTAATTTTCAATTTTACCAAATAACATTTTTAAGAAAATGACTTCAGTTTTGAAAATGAGAAGTCATGTGTTGAATTTTGACAAACTCTTCTAAATAAAAAATAAATCATATGTATTTATTATCACTATCAACATCCATCATTGATTATTATTAGTTCGATGGTGGGGTATTGGTGATAGATAAAATCCACAAAAATTTTCTTTTTAATGTATTTTTCTTATAGTAAACAATAAATAATACAAATATAAAATATTTATGGTCTAAAGTTTATTAGAATTTTATATATGGAAAAAAATTTATATTTTTTTATAATGTATTCCAAATACCAGAAAAAAAAATAATTTGGAAAATATTTTTCTAAAAATTTATTTTCTTCAAACAAGTTATTCTCTCTAAAATAAATAGAGCTAGTTAAAGTATTTATTGCAATTGATTAACTTTTTAATAGATTTAACAAGTTATAGATTACTGTTTTTTTTAAATATTATTACAGGTTCATTAAGCAGCCAATTGGCATAATTAATGGCCAAAATTAAATAGATGATTTAATGGCTAATATTGCATAGTTGTAGGCCTGCAGTAGGAGAAATGCCCCGTTTTTGAAATTTCAGGTTATCACACTATGCCATAGGATTATGGATCACAATCAGTCCTTGAATCTTCATGTTCATTCCTTACGGAGGAGATTTAATTACTCCAGAGTTGGAAGAAACTTCGAAGGATTGTAAGGAATTGGAAACTTATTGTACAATATCAAGACATTTGTTCAGATTCATCCTTCATATAAGAAGGTAATGCACAAAAATACAGCTTGAGTACGCAGTGTGTAAAAGCAAACACAACCATAGAAGTTTTGAACTTTCGAATTGGAAAACAGTAAAGATCAAAGCTTGAACTAAATTGCCATCAATGTTAATGAACGATGAATTTACAAGAAGTTGGTTGGTAATAGAGATTGAGATTGAATTGGGACACCAAAGAAGCAAGCAAAGGAAAAATGATGAGGTGGGTACCTCGAATCTGGCCTATTCTCTAACAACGAAGTGGATACAATAGGGTCATGGTGTTGCTTGGGAAACCCCATTGCACAAGCAGGAAAGACCCTCTCAAATTGGTGTCTGCTTCTCCATTTTCTTGTTCCGCATTCAAAAGGAATAGTCTCGACGGTATTTCAAGAACAGAAGAAACCAACTCTCATCACTCAAAGCAATTTGAGCCATACACTATCATTTGCTGCACTTCACGCAATATGCGAGACATGCTTGGCTTCAAGCCCGGAGTTCCTAATCATGTAAAATACAACCCTCCATGGTACAACCTGAAGAGAGATAAATTAGACATGTAACTGATCCATGTAATTGTCCGAACCTAAAATAAGAAATGTTTAGGGCCCCTTTGGTTTGGTTTTTGATTTTGGTTTTCTACTTTCTGTTGTCAAAATTTGAAAATTATAATAATTATTAAATATATAATTTTTAAAATTTATTTTTAAAAAAACAAAAACATATTGTTAAAACCTGTGAAAACTATAAAAAGTGATTTTTATTTGTTTCTGTTGCTCGTTTTCCAAAAAGCACTTTTTCAATTTGGTAAATATAAATCTAAATTATAAGGTGACATATACAATATTGTATTATAATGTCGTTATATAAAATTTCCAGCTATGTATATAATTTAGTAAAAAGTTGGGATAATTTTATCAAAACAAAAATTATCTAAAATAAAAATTAACTACATATACTAATGAAATTATTACTTCAATACTTAAAAATTATATTAATTGCGATATTTATGATCCAGTAACATATTCGATACTATAGTGTTCATTTAATAGAATGTTATCATGGTTTCAGAGGCAAAGAAGCATGTCAAAACAATGAATTAGAGAAAGCAAAAGGCAAGTGGAATTCTCAAAATCAAACCTTATCAGAGCTTGTCATTAAGTTGCTAAGGAGCAGAAGCAATGCTCGATGCTTGTTCTCAGGTGCAAGTTTACTTGTTGAATTTCTGAACTTGTATTTTGAACTAATGAGGAAGATTAGACGCTGCTGCAGAAACAAAAAGAAAAATGGACAAAAATTGAAGGCAGAATGCTTCCGCTAAATCACTGATGTGAATGAGAGATATTTAAGGCTCTTTTAAGCGTGTTCTTAGATTGTTGGCGTACACAGCTGTCAAAGCGTTTAGTTCACAACGTTTTGTTGTCTCTGTCAGGCTGAAGCACAGCTTTCTTAGTGAACTGATACTTCCAGATGAAAGCATGAGCTTTTAGCAACTGGTTCGCCAACTAAAATTCA
This sequence comes from Omphalea diandra, assembly GCA_949677035.1. Taxonomy (NCBI): domain Eukaryota; kingdom Viridiplantae; phylum Streptophyta; class Magnoliopsida; order Malpighiales; family Euphorbiaceae; genus Omphalea; species Omphalea diandra. The sequence goes on along the minus strand of CATIWR010257746.1, from coordinate 8,279 downwards.
AACAAAAGTTGAATTGAAGGAATACCATATTGTTATTCAGATTGAGGCTGAAATAAATTTCAGAGACAACACTATCAATTAAAAGAGGTTTTGAAATTTTCATAAGACAAAATTAGATGCAAGGTTTCTGTTAAAGGTCCACACTGACAACATGTCAAGTGAGGTTCTAGTTGCCAGACCTGTAGGAAGAGCGCGTTTCTTTCACTATTAAGGTTCAGCAACACTATCTTCTTCAGTCAGACGCATTTCTTTCACTATTAAGGTTCAGCAGCACTATCTTCTTCAGTCAGATATTCTTCAATTTCCTTCACAATACATGGGATATGTGCTGTCTTGGACCACTCTTCACTGTTCTCTATGTCCAGTTGCATATTTAATTCAGGGCATCTTCTGATTACTAACTTTTCAAGCTTGGTTAGGAAACGAATGCTATTTGGCAACGATTTCAACATTGGACAACCATCAATGATAAACTCCTTAAGAGAATAAAGGTTCTCCATGACATCTGGTACACAAGCCAATTCCTGACACTCTGCTATCTCTAACTTCTGAAGGGAAGTGAGGTGTCCGAGGCTTGTTGGAAGTGATGTTAAAGCATTACAATACAGAATTCTCAAATGCTCTAGTGAAGACAAACGTTCCATGCCATCCTTCAACTGAGTGAGTGGATCATCACAGTCATATATTGTCATCTTCTTTAAGGAGGTTAAGTTTACTGAAGGCACAAACAATGGCTTCGGAAATTCATTTATCACAAGTGTGGACATTGATGTCAGTCGGTCTAGAGACAATAATAGCTCATTATTGCAGTTCCATAGTGCTAAAATTTTCAGGTTCGGGAGTTCTGGCAATCTGGTCAAGTTGCTGCATCCCTTAATGGTAAGAAACTCCAGGCAAGGGAATGCTTTTATTTGGTTGCAAGATGATGATGGTCCTCCAATTTTGGTCACACTCAACTGGTCATCCAATTTGAAACTCCACCATTCCTTTAAGCTTGGCATATCATAAAGCTCAAGCCGTCTTAAAGATGGAAATCCTTTGACATAACCATCTCCTCCATAAAATTCGTAATCTATAATTTCCACACCCAAAATTGCTTGTATGTAGAGGTCCTTGAGGTTAGGCAGCTGCCCCAGAGGAGGAAGTTTCTGACAGCTGCAATTGATTAATGAAAATTTCACAATATTTTGGAGGAATGAATTCATCATCCATGATGGATAAGATGAACCTTTATAATCTATTATATGCAGAACTTTCAGCTGCTGGGGTGGCATTAGTTTTTCCAACACTTCAATGGCCACTTCAGCGCTCAGGGAGACATCATGACTCCATGATAACTTCAAAGAGCGAAGATTTAGCTTGTTAAGCAGTTTTGCACTTTCAGCATCCAGTGGGCTACCCACACACTCAAGATTCTTTATCTCTAATTCACCTCTGAGATCTAGCTCACCGAGCTCACTGATGTAAGCGGAACCATCAATGTTGCTCAAAATGAATAAGGGCAACTTCTGAAGAAGCCCTAGATTTCCAATCTTAGATGGCATATGAGATAATGAACAACATGACTGAATGTCCAAATATCTGAGGTTAGTTAACTCAGATATGGAATTTGGTAACTCAAGAAGATTATAGCATTTGATGAGCTCTAGTGTATTTAAGCTCTGAAGTTTACTGATGGAGTCGGGTAATGTTTCAATGGGAGTACCTGAGAGGTTGAGGTAACGCAAATGTCTTAGTTTAGCAACTGATTTAGACACCTTCAGAATCCCACTTCCACTCAAGTCCAAGGCTCGCAAGGACCTTAACTTCAAGAAAAGTCCTGGTATCTTCTCAAGATTGCTAGAGAACAACAGCAACGTGCGGAGTTTCTTGGCCTTCTGCAACAATTCTAAAGCTGTTGATTGCTTATCCGAATCATAGACCAACGATGAATGCCGGACTTCTTCCGAAAAGGTCTGCAATGCATTACCTTCCATAATTGAGCACCCGATGCTGGCAACAAAACGTGCAAGATCATGAATAAGATAATGCATCTGACAGTTTACTATCTCACCATCTTCATTTCTCCTTATCTCCACAAAGAAAGATCGCCTAAACAATTCCATGAAGTAATCATTTCCAATGTCCTCCAGATTTCTACTTCCTTCACTTGATTGGATGAAACCTTCAGCAATCCACAATTCGATGAGTTGCTCCTTGTAAATCGTAACACCCTGGGGAAATATTGAACAGTATGCAAAACATTGCTTCAGATGCGATGGTAGATGATTATAGCTCAGTCTCAGAGCTGGTAAAACAGAAGATTCAAACTCTGGCAAATTCCATATATCATCATCCTTGATTTGCAGCCACTCACTTTCTTCTGTTTTAAAGCGCATCAAACCGGCAAGAGTCTTAATAGCAAGAGGCAATCCTTCGCATCTAACAACAAGCCTCTTGCCAATCTCGGCAAGCCTAATAAAGTTGTCTTCGTCTTTGGAGCTAAATGCCACGTGCTTGAAAAGTAGCCAGCCATCAACATCTGACAGAGGTTTCAGGCTGTAAGGTTCGACAGTGCCCATTAAAGCCGCAACATTTGCACTCCTAGTAGTCACTAAAACTGCAGATCCACGAGCTCCCATCCTAAACCAACTTTGCAAAACATTCCACTTCTCTTGATCTTCATTCCACACATCATCTAACACAATAAAAAATCTTCTCCTCCTCAATTTACCTCTAACAATTGCATCAACAGTCTCTTCTGTGTTCATTAGGAACCGCGATGCTTCTGTTTCCGTTTCTACAAGTGCTTTCCCTATCATTCTCACATCAAAGTTTTGACTTACAGAAACCCAGTATCTTTTCTCAAATACATTATTCACCATTTCATCATTATAGATCAACTGCGCAAGAGTAGTCTTCCCCAGTCCACCCATACCCACTACGGGTATGATCTTAAACTGTGAATCATTATTATCACTCAGTAATAAGTCCATCAAAATCTTTTTATCTTCTGTCCTACCAAAAATTTGTGATTCAGATACAAAAGACCGAGTCTCGCGATGGGGCACCTTGATACTTGGGTTGTTCTCGAACGAGAAATAAACGGCTTCCCGAGTGACTAAAGGCACGGCCTTCTGAAACTTCATCCTTCTCTTCAACAGCGCATCCAATCGTGCTTCGATGTCCTTCATCTTACGTTGAAGGTTGGAGCGGATCAACCACTGGTACAAAAACAGGAAGAGTTTGCTGACTTTGGAGTTCGACAGGTGGTTGAATTCGTCGAGGACATCGTCAGCTTCGTAGGCGGCGTCCTTGACCTCAGTAAGCCAGCGGCGATAGGCCTCATCTTCCTCTGATCTATTTTCTGATTCCAGGACCAAAGTTTGGATTTCTGCTAAAGTCAACCGCAAATTCTTAACGGCAAAACTGTTGTCAGTTAGAGAACTTAGCCTCTCAGATAGCATCCTAAGGAGAGGAGATGCCACCATGTCGGCCATGACAAAAGCTTGGAGGTTGGTGAATTCTAACCTTCTTTCTTTCTTGTGCGTGAGCTCACGTTCAGGAAAGACCGAAACCCATCTCTGTAGTTGTGTTTTTTTTAAAAAAAACTTCAGACATAAATTTGTTGTGTTTTTCTAAATGAAAAATGCTAGCTACATGAGGTACAAAAATCATATTTAGATATACTTTTTAAAAAAATTATAGATTAAATTTGATAATATATCTTTCACTTTTTTATAGTTTAGCTATAGCAAATTTTAAATGAATTCTACAATAACGTTTTTTATAATGTCGTTAAATAAAGTAATTTAATCCAATGTGAATAATACTTATATTCATATTATTTACTCTCTCTAATAGTGTAACAATATGTAAAACACTAAATATATCCTCATGATAATAGTACATTCTTAAATATGAGATTAATTACTATTTGTTTTTGACATTTGTCATAATGAATTAAGTTATTTCTGATGATGTTTAAAATACATATGCAATAGTATTGCTCTTGTTTAAAAGGTTTAGATAATAAGCTGAAAAAAGAGTTAAACGAAACCATTTTTTTGTCTTTCTTTTCTAATTGTTCCTTCCTACTTTTGAAGTAATTTTTATTATACAAATATCTTTTGCCAACATCTAGTCATTGTACGTTTAGTATTGCTTATTTCTGAAGGAGAAATTAGATACATATCAAAGGAAAGGAAGAAAAACAATATTTGAAGAATATCGATAAAATAGAAACTACAACAAAGAAGTACAAACATTTGCAAACTAAGATAAGATAATGCATTTTCACTAGAAATATTGATTCTTTGTGTTCTTTTTACAAAGAGTATGATTTTATTGTTGAATGCATGCATATATTATGGCTAGATTTTAGTTGTACTACTTCATGATTATTTTAAGATTATGAGTTGTGATTAAAAATTGAGATTATAATAAAACCAAGACATGACATGTATTGATATAAGATAAAATATAATAAATTAATATTTGGTAAATAAAATAGTTTTTTGTTTGAAAAATGTTGAATAAAATAGTTCTAATAACCTTTATGCATTTGTTTTTCTATATGGTTATTTTAAAATAGAAGTTAATGGCTGAGGAATATATATATATATATAAGATGAAAAGCAATGAAAATAGCTTGTCATACCTGATATGTATATTCTTCTCTATTCAATTAGTGATTATTTAGGCTATTTTTCTAAATTGATTTTGATTTTATTAACATACTATATGAAAATGGGTTTAGAATTATTAAAGATAAAGATGTACATACAATATTTCATTTATTTAAGGATAATCCTAAAATACCTATTTATGTTTTGAGAACATAGCACTAATGCAGTTATGTAAAGATGGTGAGAAGACAATGAGTGAAAAATTCAAAAATGAGGTTAATGAGAGTAATGACTTGAATAGGGTTAAGGTAATAATTTCAATAAGAGTGAGGATAATGATTTGAATGAGGGGGTACTGAAGGAGAGTGTGGTGTTTGATGTGGACATGTCCATGAATATTGATTTAATTTTTTTCAAACTTATGGTGAGTGATTATGAACTCAATGGAGAATATGTATATAATATTTCCACTCAGTCAAATGTAACTGTTGGCTCTAGTGCACCAAGAAAAGGGTTGAATTAGTGAGAAATTAAAAAATTTAGAGGGAACGTCAGATGTTTAGAGAATTGAGAAGAACTAGAAGTAATAAAGACACGATATTTATAATGGTTCGGGTGTTAACAAACCCTACGTCCATTCTCCAATTCTTCACAATTGGGAATTTCACTCAATTCAAAATGGTGTTTCCAAGCTCACACCAAACTTGTGCAATGTGTTTTATGGCTCACACACAACCCTTACATTTTGTGTTTCTAAGCTCACAAAAAACCTTACTCAAGTATTTTGGACAAGTTCACACTTCAACTTTACAAGAGTTTTAGAAACTAGGCTAACACTCAACCTAATTACAAAGGTGTTTAATGCTAACACCTAACAATCAAGACTTCACAATCAAGAGTAAGAAGTTATGAAGTAAATTTGCAAGAGTTTGGTTATAATTAATGAAATTCTCTTACATTTACATATGTTTGTGGAGTATCGACCAAAGAGATGTTACTCACAAATTATGCCTAAATCTCTAAGGTAAACTAGACAGATTTTACATTAAATGTTTGTCAGACTAAAGTCGCGGTAGTGACTAACATTTCATGACCGCAATTTTCCAATTTACACTGGGAAGCCAAAAATCGTGGCAGAGAACCCCATTTTATGTATAATGACTTGTCCACATGTCAATGTGTCATTGGTACTCTAAGAAATATAGTCGTTGTGTTCCACTATTCAACCACAAGTCACGGTCGCGATTGATGTCCTTCTTAGGTGCGACTAAGACCTCAAATTCCTTTGTTTGGTGAGGAAAAAACACTTTCTTTAGTTGTGATTGCCACAAGTGCTTCACCCTCGCAAATTTTGATATTCCAATGGTTGCTTTAGACACTTGTCGTTTTATGGTTACAAACTTGGTTCCCTCATTTAAGTTATGAAATTCCAGATCGCGACATAGGACATGAAAACCACCATAAATTCTTCTGTGTGACAGTCAAGTTTCTCTTAGCTAGATCGCGACTGTGATTTCTTCTATGAATTATTTTGGCCTAACTTCATCCATCCTTATTGTAAGGTTGCAATCGCGAATTAAAGGATCCTGACCATGAATTTGGATGTCTTACTCAAAGTTAGAAATTTAGACTTCCATCCAACTTCCAATGAAAACCTAACTTATACATTGCAAAAACAATACTTAAACAAAATATTAGTGCCAATCAATCTTCATTGTCAAGATCAAAAGAGGCTTATGACTTTGGTTTGACCAAAGAGGGTTAATGTGTTTAAGAAGATGAGTAGGAGAAGAAGGATATTGACACAAGTGTCTATAGTGATTCAGGTGTTAACTAACCCTACGTCCACTCTCAAATTCTCTATAATTGGGTGTTTCACTCAACTCAATAGGTATTTCTAAGCTCACACCAAACTTTTACAACTTGTGTTTTCTTGACTCACACAAAAACCTTCCATAAGTGTTTTCAAGGCTCACACTAAAACCTTTCATAAGTGTTTTCAAAGCTCACACTAAAACCTCTTACAATGGTGTTTATTGCTCACACTAAACAATCACAAAAGCATAAATGAGAATTGAAAGAATGAGTATTAAATTAGCAAGAGTATGGTTACAAATTAATGAATTCTCTTACTATTTCATTTATTTGGTAGAGTATTTATAGCTCATATCTACTAAAGAGACGTTGGACTAAAACTATCACCAAATATCTAAGATATGCTAGGTAGATTCAACATTAAATGCTTGTCAGGCTGCAGTTCCAGTAGCGAATTTCCAATTTCCATTGTGGAGCCAAAGATTTCAGTAAAAAACCTCGTCTGTGCCTAATGGCTAGTCTATGTCTCAGCTTTCCGTTGGTCATCCAGAAAAATATAGTCGTTGTATTTTAACCACTCTCAAAGGTTGCGGTCACGAGACAACAATGCCTTGGACGCGATTAAGACTGTAAATTCCTCCATTTGAAGAGGAAATTTCAACTCCTTGAGTCGTGATTGCTACTAAATTTTTTCCCTAATGATTTTTTATCATTGAACGGACACTTGAGACACTTGGCATGCTGAGGGTGTGGCTTTGGTTCCCTCTTTTATCACTATGAAAGTCGCAATTGTGACTCAGACGCGAATCTCATCACGAATTCCTCTGTGACTAAGGCTTGACAATTTTTGCCTGGTTCGCGACAGTGAGATAGCCTACTATTTCTTATGTATGAGTTTCATCCTTTATTGTGATTGATTTGCGGTCATGATTTACTATACACACAACACAAATTAGAGTTATCTTTACAAGGTTAGAGATTTTAAACTCCATCCAACTTTCAATGAAAAAAATCTAACTTATATTTTGTAAAAAAACACTTAATGAAAGTATTAGAATTGATCAATCTCTATTATCAAAATCAAAAGAGGTTCATGACTTAGGTTAAATCAATCTAGTCCAACAAATATTATCAATGAGAGAACAACCATTCTTATTGATGGTGCCAAAGCCAATCACCTTACCCTTGGCATTGTTTCCAAATGTGACATAGTCACCCTCCTCTTTTAAGGCCATGAATAGCTTTTTATTGTCCATCATGTGCTTTGAGCATCCATTATTCACATGCCAATCATTTGCTTCATTGGTGGTTGCTAAACAATCCTACACAATACAAATAAATCATTTGTGTTTTAGAACCCAAGCATACTTGGGTCCTAGTGGGTTAGGCCTAGAAGGATCCTCCAACTTAAGGTGTGCTTTCCTAATATAACAATGAATGTTGATATGACCAAACTTCATGTAATAGTGACATTGAAGTTTAGACTTTGAGTCTTCCTCCTATATATGGCCTTGGTATGAGCGGGAGTTTTTCTCATACCCATATGGTGTGAATGTGTGCATGAACATGAATGGATGAGTGTAGAAGGGAATTTTCTATGTGTGTTTGGGTGAGCATGCTTTTTGTTGTAAATATATGCATGATTAGCCTTCTTAGGGATAGACTTTGAGCCTTGAAGTGCCTTACGTTTGCCTTTGGGCAATAGTGGCTTAGTGCTTTGAGCACTTTTCCTACCAACTACCTCAATGCTAGATGTTTGAGGTGTTGAGGCTCTAATGAATGTTGTAGGTGATGGTGTAGATGAGGAGGCTCTATTGAAGCCTAGACCATGTCTTACTAAATGAGGTATTTAAGATA
>CATIWR010257721.1:0-72582 GCA_949677035.1 Omphalea diandra | reverse complement strand
TATATATATATATATATATATATATATATATATATATATTTTAACAAATAACATAAACAATTCATTATTAATAACGCGTCAGTTATTACTAAGCAATTACCATCTTTACAAAGTGTCAGTTTAACATATCAATTAGTCTCCTCGTTTAGAGGAGTTTAAAAAATGAAATGTACATGAAATTAATCAACTAAATTCGTTTGCGAGTTTTTTTTATGATGTAAATGAATAAATGTGGTTAAAAATTAACATTATTTACTCTTAAATGTCTATTTTTCTTAACCCTAAATTTGTAATAAATGATGAAATGAAAAGATTTTAAATATTTTGTATTCATTAATCTCTTTTTAAAAAAACTCTCAGATAAAGTAAAGTTAATTCACTTTATTTATGTTTCATTTCATACCTTTCCATTACTCTCTTTGATTTTTTTTTTTTTGTTTCACTCTCAAAAAACTCTCAAACAATACCTAATACAGTCTCTGCTTCAAAGGGCAACAAAAATTTCCTGCACAAGATTTTCCCGGTATCCACATCAATGAGATTAGCAACAACTGTGCTAGGTGATAAGTTATGGTATAGTATTTTAAAACTTGGATTTGAAGGGATCCATCCATCTACTTTTGTAGCTACAATACTTCTCCATGCATAGCATGAATTATAACTCACCGCTGCACACAAAAGGAGCAGCGAGAAAAATACCATGCTTTTAACGTACTAGCCAGCAGCGACGGGTCATCATGAATGAGTCACCAACAATGCTATGTTGGGCAAGCGATTTATAAATTTATTTAAACAAACATTAAATGTAAATTGAAACTAATAATGGGTAGAATGAAAATGGCTAGACCCAACTATGTTAGATTTGCAGCAACCATTTGCACGTAAATGAAGCTTTAAATGGATGAGAACTGTGAACTGCTATCTTGCTTGCTGGGAATTTCTTGGACACAACGTTATTTATAAACTAGCTTAAAAATTAATATTCGTTAAATTTCTACTATTCATTTTGCTTTTAAGAATTTTTCTGTAAGTTTGATCATCAAAAAGTTTTTCTCTTTTGTGGGAATGGAACATTAAAAAGACAGATTTAAAAAGAGATCGTGGACTAAGAGTAGAATCATGTGCTGGCGGATTGATACGATACCACTGCTTGGACTTGTAAGAAAGTTGGGAGCATCTCCCAGCCACCCATCATTCCCAGTTGATGATAAAGAAAGGATTTCTCCTATCTTTTGAATTTCTTCTTCAAAATGAGACCATATGTAGCGAATGCACGAAATTAATTACCTCTCTCACATACCAACATTGGTCACCACTCATGCAACTTGGACTGGATGTGCCAGAAATTCAATACCCTCTTTTTGTCTTCCAACACGTGCATCTCTCTTGTACACATTTTATTCAGTGAAGAATGAATATGCTTTAGGAATACGACACATTTGAAGCACAAAATTAACAAGAATGTGAAGAAAATGAATGCACAGTGCACGCTATATAATAAATACCATGTCATTTTTTTTATTTAATTTTCCTCTTCTATTACTTTAGTTCTATCTATGTATATGTAGTCACAGCTGACTCAATCTATTTTATTAAGGTTTTAAGCAAAATTGTTTAGGTAAGGCTTATTTAAAAAAATTATTATAAAATGTTCGATGAAGATAAAGAGATAATTTAATTTTAAAGATAGTTTTCAATTTTGACATCGATAGATTTTTAAGTTTGCTGTCGATTTTTTAAGTTTCGATTTGGTCTAAAAAAATCAAAAACTAAAATCTAAAATGATATCAAAATTTTTTTTTTTCAAATCTGCTTTAGCTCTAATCTATTGACAATAAATAAATAGCATAAATAAATAACTCATATTGAGACTTTTTAATCTAATCTTAATTAATATTGAAAATGGAAACTAATTTTTGGTAAAAAAATTAAAATTCACCATCAAAGTGTTCATTATCATCAATTTCTACTCTATAATTTTGTTTTTTTTAAAAGAAACTCAATTATTAATGGAAGATAAATATAATATGAGAAGAGAGTAGAACAATGGAATTCATAATAATCATCAAGATCAAATTCATATTCTGCACCCATTGTAAATCTAGAACTCGCAATCCATACTCGCTATAAATTCACAGTCCATCCACATACTTATTCTTTTTACAGCAACTCGACAACAAATCTCAAAAAAAAAAAAAAAAAAGGCAATAAATATGAAAATTTACAACCATTCTCTGCAACGGCTAAAAAAAAAAATAACAAGAAATTTTAAGTCAAATAGAAAATTTTTACTGCCTCAAATAGAAAATTTTTTCCTTCTCATCAATCAAATAGAGGAATTTTTTGTGTCCAAAACAATTAAACTAGATAAAGAAAGACCTTGATACCGGTATTTTATTTTAATTTTTAATTTATAATGGCTTTCATAATGTTTAATTTATTGCCATGTCCTTAAAATATATTTTTAATTAATTTCTTAAACTAATTGGTGCTAAATCATTATTTAAACTAGTAGTAAACTTGCTTATTGTCTGAAATGATTATAATAATAATATTTAAATAAATTAAATAATTAATTAAATGATTAATTATTATTTTATAAAAAAAGTTATTATCAAGTAAAGAAAGTAAGAAAATAATTTTTTAAAAATTTGTAATTATATACAAAGAATATCGCCTATTAATTCATAATTTCAATATTATGCAGTACAATTTTAAGAGAAATTTGATTAAAATAAAGTAATTTCTAATAATCAATTATATAAATAATATTAAATATTTCATAATTAAAAATAAAAATTAATAAATAAGTATAAATTATAAATACATATATGAAATAATTATAATAAATGATTGTCTATTGATTCATATTTTTAATCTTATGTAGTATAATTTTAAAAGAAAATTTGTTAAATTTAAATAAAGTAATTATTGACAATTTATTACACTACTAGTATTTTATATACTCAAAATCTTGAATAATCAATGAAATTAATTTAAATCTTAATTTCTTGTTTAAAATTTTACTTTTTAGGTTTTTAAAATTTTATATTTAGAAGTTGTTTAGAATTTTCACTTTTTAGATTTTTCTAATTTTTTGTTGAAATTTTTTGTATAATCTTAATTTTTTTAAATTTTTTTACTATTTAAGTTTTTTAATTTTTTATTTCGAAAATCTTTGTTATGTGGCAACTAATTTTTTAATTTTTTTATGTAAATTTTTTTATATGATAATTTTATATAACATAATATAATACTGATACTATCCAAGTAACTATGAATCAGACCCAACATCACATGAGGCCTAGCTCGGCCTAGCACACCAACCTATGAAATCAATCTGGCCATTAACTGGGGGCTAATCAGCTGGCGCAGCTTGGCCACAAGAGAGCGCTCAACCCATTATGAAGCCACACAAGCCTAGCTGAGAAGTAGCCACTTACCCTCCTCAATAAATACACAACCTCTTCTATATAAGAAATCTCAGATATCTCTCATAAACTCTCTAGACTACCTATATTTTTACTGTCAATTATATTTAACTAACTTAATTATCGGAGTGGATTCTTGGTCAGTAATAGGACTCCTCCCTAACTCTACTTATCTTGTAGATTATCATATTGAACCAACTCCCTTACTTACGAAGACCAAACCGAACTGATCACCTTAACAAGTGGCTCGAACATCAATTACAATGGCACATGACCATATTATATATAGTTATTTGATAAATGATAAATAATGATTTAAAATTAATTTTGAGACTAAAATTAATATATTGATTAATTTTTAATTTTTTTATACCACATCATTACTGTTTAATATTGTTAATGAGTTTGATGTTGAAATATTAATGAAGGAAAATCTAAAATCTAAAATTATCATGTTTTTGTATTTCTCCCTTCTTTTTAAAGGTTGCAAGCCCTCCAACAACTCACTGAAAAAGAGTGTAGTGCAAAAAAAAAGGCATTTTAGAATCAAAGGGCTCATTTTTACCGATAATGTTACGTTTACATTTGACCTCATTTTTATGGGTTTTGAGTTCAAACTTTCTGCACATGCCAATAATGGCCTTCGAAAGTAGATTTGATAGCTGAATGTTAGGCTTAGAGTATAGTGGGCTTTATACTCAATTTGTATGTGTTATGGATTTATTTCTGATTATTTGGAGTTTATCTCTAAATTGTAGATAAAATTTGTATGTACATATATAACTGTGCAGATAAACTTTGTACTTAAGAGTCTTGTGTAATATAAACCGCTTTAGTAGACAAAGAAGAGGTTCAAAATTCTATACACAAAAATATATACCACTCTTTCTTAGAATTTTTCTTTTCTTTTTTTGTATTATTTTGGTTAACGGTATACAGTATCTAAATATCATTGAGTTGACGGCGCCTTACCTATATATTCGACCCTTTGATTAATGATTTTCATATTTGTATATCATATTCAATTGACTCCAATCAATTATTACTTTTTGTGTTTCAAATTTGATATTGGCAATACCTGATTACTAGACCCAATTGTGATTAGGATTTACTCTAGACATTTCGAGGGTAAACAATTAATCTTTTCGGCAACTTACTTTGTCCTATTGTTTCTCATCATCTTATATTATTTGACGACACAAATGGAATTCTCCAACAAATGGAAAATGCATAGGTCTCGAAGTTTAAAATTCTTCTGATTTTTTATTCGGTTGAGGCAAAGGATCACTATTTTGAAATTAAACTGTAGTCAAATTATAATTTAATTTAATAAGTAATTTAATATATTTAATTTAAAGTATATATAAAAATAAATAAATTTAGTCAATTTTATCATATAAATAAATCATTTATAAAAAAGAAATATTTCATAAAGATTTATAAATGAAACATATAATAATTTTAAAATATATATTAAATATTTAATTATGTAAAAAACAAGTGATATCATTTTATTGCTGTCAAAATTATATATTATGAAAATAATTAAAATAATATCAATTTAATATTAATATAATAATTTTTAATGAATCAATTTATCATGTTTGAAAATTCATAACGTTGTATTGCGAAAAAATAATTAAAGAATAATTTAAAATTATAATAACTGTATTTATAAATAAAATACAGGTGATCATTATATATATTATGAATGTTAATTTAACAAATCTTATTTTATTGTTTTAAAAAACCTTAAATTAGTAACAATTAAAGAAAAATCTGAATCAACTTAGTTCAATCAACGAGTTGGCCAAATTTCAATTGAATTTTACCTATTTTGAATTTAAAAATTAATATAAACTGACAAAAGTTTGATTTTCAATTTACTCTATTCAATCAATTAGATTGATTTAGATTTGAAAACTATGATACACATACATACAAAAAAAAAAAAAAAGGCAAGATATTTATAATAATTCGTTAATTGATAAGGGCAAATCAAAGGCATTGTTTAATGTTATATTACTTAATAAATAATAAGTTTTTTTTTTATGATTATGGGACTTAAACCTTTTCTCTGTTCATAACAATAAAGTGATACTTTTAAGTTTGTGCTTAGAGATCTCTCAAAAAAAAAAAAAAAGGTAATTAACTTATTAACTTATAAAAATGCTTTTCAAGAGAGGAGTTTCTTTTTTGTTGGATATTTTATTGAATTTTATTATTTGCTACATTTCATTGGATTTTCTTTTGGTTACAGAGAAAGAAAGACCGATATGCCTTGGCAATAAGGACAGCCCTTCATTGTCTAGGATATACAAAGAACGAAAATAGAGTGAAATTGAAAGACCAAGAACAAAAATAAAAATCAGCCTCCTGCCGTGCATAGCTAATCTTAATCTCCACATATGACTCAACGTGCATAGCTAATCTTAATCTCCACATATGACTCAACACTAGATGTAAACATTAATTTTTGCCTTTTCTTGTTTTTAACCCACTAGTGTTTGAATATATTAATAAAAAAACATTAATTTTTGCCTCAATTGGCTTACAAGGCAGAAGCAATAAACTAGTTCATTTCAGTTTAATGGGTTAATGACTTGAGAGTTTATCAAACTTTACCTCATGTTTCAAATTGATAATTTATTTTTAATTTATATCAAATTGATAATTCACTTGTTTTTTTAGGTTAAGATCACTTTGAAAAATCCGATGATGTTTTTGCTGATTTGACACCAAATAAAGAATATTTTTTAAATATTCTCCACATATATTGTTATGTCATGGAACACATCACGCTTATTATTAATATGGCGAGTGACATAGATGCTAACATAGTTTGCAATTAAAAATCTCCAATTTTACTTTCCCTTTCACCTAAAATTCTTAATTTTACTTTTTAATATAAACTCTCTCCAATCATTTTATCAAGCCAAAATCAATTATTAGTTAATAAAGAAACTAATCTTTCCATTATTTTCTTCCATTTACTCATCAACCAAACAAGCAAAAAAGGACCCTCGTTCAATCCTTTCAAACATCACTCAAATAGCAAATTACCCATTAATTTTTTTTTCTCTCGTTTAGTCATTTTCTTCTAATTTCTCATCAACATAAATTAGAAGAAAGCTCCTTAGATGATTGTAATTAAAATAATTTTTTTCTCTTTTTTCTCTTTTAGTCATTTCGTATGGATGTAGTGTTTAGATAATGATAAATAAATGTGGTGTTTGGATGATGAGAAAGAAAGCTTCTCACACTATGACAAACCTGAAATAAGACCTTTGCAAAATCATGGTTGGGTCCTTAGATCAAAACCAGAGGAGCTCAGTCAAGGTTCCTACTTTGCTCTTCACTGATGGGTTTGATGGAGAGATTTGAGAATGAATATGACAAGAACGTATGGTTTTTTGTTTTTTCATGATATATGACTCAGATTTGATTTCTGGTTTGAGTTTGAGCTTCATTTTTGTTAAAGAAATTTTTGTTTAACTTCAAATTCGTAGAAAGAGAAATGGTAGTGTTGCAACAAATGAACATAAAAGAATCAATTAAAGAAATACAACAACCATGTTGTCCCAAATAAAAGAATCAGATGTTTTTGCGAATTTGAAGTAAAGACAGGTGTTTTGTGGGTAAGAAATCCAGAGCAAATTTTTTGGGTGTTAAAACTAAGCAGAAAAAATTGGCCTTTTAGGAGAAATTTATTTATATTATGTATATATCTAATAAAAATAAAAATACATGAGTGTTTTTTAAAAATATATATATAATGATAAATTTTTTAAATAATTATTTTAAATATTATTATTTTATTAGCACAATATTATTACTATTTAATATTTTAAATAATTATTAGCACTATAATTATTTGTAAACAAAAAATTAAGCACTAATATATTTTAAAAAAATTTAGTAGTAATATAATAATCCACCCACGTCAGCCCGCTTATGTTAATAATTAGGGTGACATGTCTCATGATATGACAATAAATATGAAGAATATTAAAAAAAAAATTTTCTAATGCTAACTCAGCAAAAAATCATTGAATTTTCAACAATGACTTCGACCTAAAATTAAAATAGTAGATAGATTATCGATTTGATACAAATTAAAAATAAATTATCAATTTAAAACAAGTGGTAAAGTTTGATATCCATCCAAGTCATTAACCCAAGTTTAATATTTATCTCCGTCATAGTGAATCTACAATGACGAATTTTATATTGTCGTCAAATAACGTGGTGTAATCCAATAGTGAATAATAACTCTCATTTAATTCAAAAGTGTTTAATCATATCTAATCTAATGATAAATAATCATTTTTATTTAATCCAAGATTGAATTATTAATTTATTATTATATCAAAAACAAAGTTTTCCTTTCCACACATAGAATTAAGGCAAGAATCTTGCAGAATGAGATTTTGAGAATTACCATAAGAGAAAAAAAAAAAAAAAAGGTTTTGGCCTTTTAGGATCATATGTATCATATAAATAGATAGGTGGGAGATAGGACTAGAACCACGGAGAGAGTATATTAAAGCAAAAATCCTTATTGCAAATCCACACTCCACCATCATTCCTTTTTCTCGTTCTTTCTTCTCATTGTAAGCTATGTCATCATAAATCAACACTTTTCAATAATTGGGTTCTAAAATTTCTTTCTTCAACTGCCCAGGATTGAGCTCAACATGCGGAACATGGCCAGCACTACCACCACCACCACCAAAGGCATCGCTGCCATTGTAGGCGTTGGGCCGAAGCTTGGCCTGTCCATTGCCCGCAAGTTCGCCCATGAAGGCTACACGTTGGCTATCCTTGCCCGTGACTTAGGTAAAATCCCAACTTGGTCCAGCTATATATGTCGATTAGCATAAGGTTTTTCTTGTTCAAGAATTATGTAGAGCTAATTCATGATTACCTCTTTGGTTCCAGAAAATATTACTAAAAGAGAGATTTTTAAGATTCGGGGACTAATTAAGAGAGATAAATGTTTTTATTATGGCTTCTGTAGGGAGATTATCAAGATTTGCAGATGAGATAGCTAGAGAAGAGAAAGCACAAGTATTTGCGATAAGAATAGACTGCTCAGACTCGAGAAGCGTAAGAGAAGCATTTGAAGGAGTTCTGTCACTCGGGTTTGTAGAAGTTCTTGTGTACAATGCACATCAACAACCCTCTTGGCTTCCTACCAATTTCTCCAATATTCGCATCGACTCTTTCGAGAAATCCCTTGCTGTCTCCTCCGTTGGTGCGTTCCTTTGCGCCCAGCAGGTAAACTATCATATCTTATCACCCCAAGATTTTATGGCTTGTATAAAGACTTGCTATATTTACCACCGAGAGCAGATTTACTTGTATTAGGCTTGCATGGTTGTAGTTTAAAAGAGATCATAGTGTAGGATGTCAATGAAGATTAATTAATTAATTTTGTTGCGAGTTTAATAGAAGTTAAATATTTATATTATTAATCTTTAAATGTTCATTTATCTTGATCTCCAACTCGACGAGTAAAAAGTGAAAAAAATTTTTTTAATTAATTTACATTGATTAACTCTTTGTTTTTGAAAATTTATTAAATAAAGTAAAATTAATTAACATCTATTTACATTTCATTTCATATTTTTTTATTAGCATCTTTAACTTCTCTTTCCATCTTAAAAAAACTTTCGTACAACATCTCTATATGACTATAATACAATTATTAAAAATTCAAACTCAATGGAAAGCTAGTTAGTTGATGCTCTTTTGAATAAAGTGAGTGAATTTAATGATATTGAAATCGTTTTCAATACTAAAGTATATTAATTGAGAGTTTGAACATAGTGGAAGGAATGCCAGTTAACCATGAAAAAGACGCATGATGTTTCATTTAATGAGTTCTAATTATCATTTTGAGTTCAGTCAGCATATTGTTGGAAAAATATTTGCTATTTTATGTGTGTCGGTCGTGAAAATGGAATCATTATCAGGTTCTTCCAGGCATGGTGGAGAGAGGGAAGGGGACAATACTTTTCACTGGATGTTCAGCTTCACTAAATGGCATTGCTGGATTCTCTGAAATATGTAATGAATACTATAACTTGAATCCACAATTGAATCTTGAAAAAGATTCTACTTCAGACACCCATGATTATTGTTCTTTCTTTTTCTTTGAAGTACAGGCTGTGGAAAATTTGCATTGCGAGCTCTATCACAGTGCCTAGCCCGGGAGTTTCAGCCTCTAGGAGTGCACATTGCCCATGTAATCATTGATGGTTTGGTTGGCCCGCCCAGGTTAGTTCCTTCTTGTGTTCATCTATCTATATATATCTTTTTTTCTATCCTTTCTTATAAAGCCTAAAGGAATCTAGTTGTTTTTTTTCCCCAAAAAGAGAATCTACTTTTTCTATTGTTTTTATGATATATATCCACTATCATACGTATCTTTCTTACTCAAAATTAAGTTTCAAACTTTCAATCTTCTAGATTTGAAAAAAAAAAATCTTTCAGTCTTATGTTTTCATTTATCAAATTAGACATTTTTTCTTTTTTTTTTAAAGAAAAAATGAAACTTGTTAGAATTTTCAAAATATTTCAATATACAAGCGAGAATAGAGAGTCGCATGATTAGAGATTTAAACTTTATTTTTATCACAAGTGTTTTAAAATTTAGATTCAATCTATCAAATTCAAATTGATTTGATCTCAATACTGTAATTTATTTATTTAACTTAAAATATAGAAACATTTTCATGAAATGATTTAACTAGAGAGTCATTCAACTTTGAGAATCCAATTTAGACTACTTTATTGATCATAGGAAATGGAATTATATATAAACAATAAAAATACATGCGCTAATTTATTTAGTTACATTGCTTTTTTTAAAAAAGAAAAAAAAAAAAAAAAAAAAAAAAAAAAAGAGAAGAATGATAATGATGATGGGTGAATGTTGATGATGAGCAATTAATGAAAGCAAAAGCAAATTGGCGAATTGCAGGGGACCATCAAGCTCTCAAAGGACGTCACTTGGGGAACAACAACAACAGGGTATAGTTGGAGAGCTGATGGACCCTGACTCCCTGGCTCTAACCTACTGGCATTTGCATGTTCAAGACCGGACCGCTTGGACCCAAGAGATCGACCTTGGCCCCTCTAACTCCAGTATTCCCAGATCCTCTTAGCTCCAAAATTACTTCTTCCCCACTTTTCCTTTCCTTGATTTCTTTTCGCAATTTATCTCGTTATTTTCGTTTGCTCTGCTTCCTCCTCATCATTAGATATACTTCTCCCCTTAATTTCTCATTTGTTATCACTACGTGGTTAGACTGTTGTTCAGTGATTAGTTAATACCTTATTGCAAAATATCAAAAATTTCCCTTCACAGAAAGAGAGATTATTAGGTGAATTCACTGCACCAAAAAAAAAAAATCTCTCTTATAAAAATGTAACATGATTTTTTCTTCATATTTTTAGATGAATATCAGATCTTTATAAACCCATGACGTATTATTTATTTATGTGTCAGATTCATTTAATAATTCTCCTCCCAGAATCATCTTGAGAAACCCATGCATTTATATAATTAGAAGTGTCGGGGTGATTTGATTTGATTGTATATAATTGTCCTTTTGAAGTGTGTATAAGGACTTTGATTGCTATGAACTATTGACAAATTCGTCGGCTTATTTATGATATAAATCTGCTTTGATTGGACATCAAGTAGGAAAGAAGGGTCCACCGTTAATAAGTTGGAGCCAAAGAACATGGCAGGAAGACTAAGCCTTTGTTTGGAAAAAGAGAGAAAAGTTTGAGGAAAGAAAGGTTGGTGGAGAAAGAAGGGTAGAGAATACGGTTGTTTCATTGTTTGAGAAAGAATAAGAAAGGATTCACCATTTTATAATCACTTGAATTTGAAGGGAAAAAATCACGAAAATTATATTTTCATTATGTAATTACTAATTTACCTATCAAATAATTTTTCTACCCACTTTTTTTTAACTTTTTAAACAACTTTGATTAGAAACATAAAATTATTTTCTTTATTCATTTTTATGTGCGAAATTTTTTTCCACATTTTATTATTTTTGATTGGTCAATTAAAATTTCATAATTGTTCTCGCTAATTCAAATAAATTTTTATATATAAATATAAAGATTAGAGAGTACAATATATGAGTGTAAATCTTAATACATTTTAAATTCATATTAAACTTGTATTTTTATGTTAATATAAATGATAAAATAGTAATTTTAATCTAAAAAATTTTCCTTTCTCTACTTTTTTTCCTTATTTTTATATTTTTCAAAACAAAAGTAGGAAAAAAAATTTTCCTTATTTTTTTATGTTTTCTCCACTTTTCATTTCCTACCTTTTCTTTTCCATCCAATTTTTTTTTTCCAAACATGGCGTAAAGGTTTGCATGGATGATTGGAGGACTTCGTGTTCTTATTTAGGACACACGATCCTTCTTTTACGTACTTCTTATTTTTCCTTATATTCTATTTCTAATTATTTTTTTCTTATTTAGGTTAACCATATACATCATGTTAGTTAACAATGGGTGATTAGGAATAGGGAAACTGTACATGACAATTGCCAGAGAACTATTTGGATAATCCCTTCATCTCTTTTTTTTTTTTTTAACTATTTCAAAATTATTTAACGAGATAAAGGTTTGAAATTTGTGTTTCTTGTATTATAATATAAATATCTAAATTTTAAAGTTAATCTAACTATTTGAATTCGATTTAGAATTTAAAGATAATAAATATTTTTTAGATATAATAAATTATTATAGAAAGTGCACTCATAAAATCACTTGAGAATAAGTATAATCTCAATTGCGGTGTGAATTCGTCCAAATATATATTTACTATTGTAAATATCAAAAGGAAAAAAAAGTATAAATGCCAATGTAATTGTTAATTTAATTACCACCAGAAATTTTCTAAATTATTGAAATGAAAATTTTACACTGACAATATACAAGATAATAAAAGATTTACTTTTGGACAAGTGCCTAGTACAGTAGCACTTGATTACCAATTTTAAGACCATAATTATCTTTCTCCAACTGTTACTACGCTTAATTACAGTTTAATGAACTTTAAGGATTAGTGAAGTCGTTAATGATGTTACTATTTATTTATTTATTTGGGTTTGATGTTAGAGACTAATATTTAAAAGAATTAATTTAACTAAATACAATAAGTCAAATGTAAGAAATTCGCCTTTAAAGATTATTTTATATAAAATTTAGTACCCAACTTAAATTAATCAAGATAAATAATGCATCTGAAGACACTTAGTTTCCATCGACCTTATTTTTGATTCTTTACATAAATATATTAAATATAAAAAGTAAAATAATAAAATTATTCAAAGCTTGATTAGAATTAAGAATTCTTGAATTTAATATTTTAGTATTTGAATTTAATTAGTCAATTTATAAAAAAAAAAAAAGTTAAAGTATCAAATATACCTTTGAACTTGTTATATCATTGATAATAAAAAACACAATAAACTTTTTTTATTAAATTTACCTCTGAATTTATATTTTTTATCAAATTTATTATTGAACAGTACTTTTGCACACTTTTGTATTTCTGTTTAACTCATTTTTTTCTATATCTGTTACAGCTGAATGAATAAACAGAATTATACAGCTAAATAATGCATTTAAAATAATTGGATTTAAATGTATTTCGATAAAAATACAATTTATTCTAAGTCCCAAAAATCCTTAAGTTTTCAAATCTTAAAAACACAAGTTCACTTTGACACAATAATATTTTTGTGAAGTAATAATTTTGCATATTTATCCAACTGCAACAGATATAAAAAAAATGAATCAAATAGAAATATAATGATATAAAAAAGTATTATTTATTAGTAAATATAAGGAAAAAATTTATTTTGTAGTTTATTATCAGAATTATATTTAATACTTTAATCATAAAATCTCAGATATTATTTTTAATGAATCTCAAATAATTCATAAATGGTCTCGATGGATTCGTTGGTAACGAACTTAAAAATGGCCGTAGGGTGCTAACTGCCACCTACTATCAGACTATCAGCAGGGTACATCCCAGTAGTTCCTAATGGCATTTGGTTGAAGAGCCGTCATTCGGTAGGGTCCCTTGACGTTTTAGTTGCACAAAACCGATGTCGCTCCCACTTCTACATGTCCATTGGTTTATTTCGAAGTTTTGCTAATTAAATAATTAAAAGAAAAATAAATTAATGGATAGAAAACAAAAAAAAAATTGTCTGAAATTTTAGGAAATAATCATTATGAAAAGTTAAATATCAATAACTTATATGAACATAATTCATAAATTTAATTTGAAGCATAAAAAGGTCAAAATAAAAAAAAAAATTAGACCACAATCAAGGCTTGGCAAAACAAATTACAAGTTTAGCAAGTGCAATCATCATCACGAATATGTAAAATAATAAAACACAGCAACATATTCGTAAGGGTATTTTATATATATATATATATATATATATATATATATATATATATATATATATATATAATATACACGTAATATACACATCATATTTAAATAACATTCATTTCGGATTATTATTTTATCCAAGTGATTCTTTGTTAAATTCTTGTAATGGGGTGATTTAGTAATTACATAGGTCAATAGCTTGCTGGAAAAAAAAAAAAAAAAGAAAATTATCTCTCCTTTCTTTTTCCTCAATAATTTCGGTTTAAAACTATTTATGCTATTGTCCATAAAATCTTGCTGATGGCAGTTTTCAAATCGTCATATTTTTTAATAGATTTTTTTTTCTTTTTTTCCAATTTGGATCCCTTTTTTTTTTAGTTTTGAAGAAAATATATGATGAGTCCTTCTCGATCTATTATTAGATCTGTAAGTTAAATCAGTTGAATTTTTTCGTTTTATTTATATGAATTTGATTTGTTTTATTATTCTAATAAAATATAATCTATTGATCTAAATTTCTTTGTTTCTTATAATTTTTGATGGGTAATATTAAAAAAAAATTTTATCAGAGTTTTGCTTTCCTTGTAAGAGAGTGTTGATAGATTTCTTCATAAGATCTTTTGGTACTTTTTCTTTGAAAAATTTGAAGATCATCAGTGGTTAACTTGTCATTGATTTCTTTTAAAAAATTTGAGAGTCAATATGTAATCGATAGTATCACCCAGTATAATAGAATATACCTATCATCAAGTTGCAAATTATAAAAAATTTTCAGAAAAAACTTCAATAAAATTATTTTTTGTACCTTTTTAACTATAATAATGAGTTTTATACTTATATCAAGTTGTCATATTTTTCTTAAATGACAAAGGTAAATTTTAATATCTTTATTAACACAAACACGTATAAGTCACATTTAAATAATCATTCCAATCGATATCTCCATTTTCTCTCTCCAGAGACTCTATATTGAAATCTGTTATGCTATTGCAACTAGAATCTTGCTCATGGTAGCTCTCAAATTACTAAGTCTACTAATTTTCTAATAAATTTCTTCCTTTTTTTCAGTTTATATCTGGTTTTTTATAAATTTTTATTAGTTTTTGAAGAAAAATATGCACAAATTTTTCTAAATTTATTACTAGATATGAAACTTGGATCAATTAAAATTTATTTATTTTATTTTATTTGTATGAATTTGATTTTTATTTTATTATTGTAATAAAATATAGATTTATAGATCTGGATTTGTTTGTTTTTTATAATTTTTTAAAATATGTGGATAATATGGATTTTTTTTATGAAAATTTTATTTTTTCTATATTTTCTCTATAAAAATGTTGATAGATTTTTTCATGAGATCTTTTGATATTTTTTTTTCTTTGAAAGTTTGAGAATGATTGATAGATAGCTTGTTGGCATTTTCATTTCAATTAGACATAGATTTGTTCGAAGATTTAGTTGTACTTACCATCTAATTACAAGTAATAAAAAGTTTTTGATAAAAAATTACGATGAAATTTTTTTTTTACTTTTTAATTATAATTATGAGTTTTATATTTATATCAAATTATAATATTTTTTCTAAAAAGAAGGAGTAATAATTAATATCTTTATTAACATATAACCTGATGTATATACATGTAATATATATGCAACATTTAAATAACCATTCTTTTCAAATTTTATTTATCCAAATGGACGCTTTTTTTTTTTTTTGAACAAAGCAATAAGCTTATATTATAGACAATGGCCGAAGGCACCAGTGTATAAAATTTTTGCTAGCTAATCAGGATGATCAAAGAACCAATTTGGCTTTAGCTTATTACTTATACAAGTTTTGGCTATAAAATCGGCTGCACTATTAGCTTTCTTTGTAATCAGACTAAAACGGAAAGAATTAAAAGATGTTACTCTCTCTCAGATTTCTGCCACAATTGCTATGAGTTGCCAATTGATTTCTGAAGAATTAGTAACCATGCCCCATAGTGTCCTTAAATCAGTTTCAAATATAACTTTGCAATAGCCTATACTAAGAGCCACTTTGACAACCTTCTTCATTGCTAGAGCTTATCCCACTAATGGTGACCCACAACTAGTCTTTAATGCTCTTCCTTCCACCTACTTCCCTTCATGGTTCCTACCTATGATTCCCAGACCTGTCTTTCCTTGACCTTGCCTCCAAGAGTGTTCGAGTTGAATTTGATCTACCCCTTTTATGGATTTTGCCAATTATCACTGTTGGTTACTTTCTTTTTAGAAAAATTGGGAAGAGCCGTGAACAAATTTGCTTCTTTATATCAGCACATTTATTGTCTAATCTTCCTTTTGGTATCTTCTGGCTTTAGTTTCTTCTCCTCAAAGATGGCTTCATTCCTAGCCTTCCAAACAAACCAGCATAAGTTCGTTATTTCTGCCAAAATTCTTCTTTCATCCAATTTAGCAAAATTGTCAAAAACTGTGTTCCACCACTTTAAAAAGGAGCGCTCAGATCTACAATTTGGAAAGTACCCTAAATGACTATCAAGCTATATTGCTTTTGCATGATTGCATCTAAACAACATGTGTTCAACAGTCTCTTCTTCAATCTCACATATTTTGCATAAAGGAGATGGGGACATCTTCTTTTTGAATAGATTGTTTTGTATCGCTATCGAATCTGTTGTTGCTCACCACAGGAAATTCTTGACTTTTGATTATGCTTTAACCTTCCATAAATTCCTTCAGTTGGGGGCTTGATTGTTGGGATCTGAATCTGATCAGATGCTTTGATTTTGATTGACTTCCTCCTTTATTGCTTTTATAAATTGATAGGCTAACTTAACCGTGTATTTTTCGCTGCTTGTTTGATGCCATGCCTTTTGATCTCGAGTTTCTTTTGTGCCAATTGGGATTTTTCTAATTGCTTCTGCTTTTGGATTTTTTGTTGCTCCTTTGTTGTTTGTTAAGTTCTTGGAATGGGGTGACTTGGTATTTAATGTGGTCAATGCCTTGCACCAAAAAAAATAAAATTCTCTCTCTCTCTCTCTCTCTCAATAGACCTTAAATTGAAATTTGAGGAAAGAACAAAATTCTATCATATGATTTTTTTTGTTAGTAAATATGGTCTTGTTATTTGTTTATTTGCAAAATTCTATCTTGTGGTATAACGTCATTTGCAAGGTGGTATTATATCCATAACTCTATTACATCCATCAAATTTTGTACCAAATTATATACATTATTTCAACTAAATATGTATGAATATATAATTTTTTAACTCTAAATATAGAATTTGTTCAAATATATACAAAAAGTAAATAAAAAAAGAATAAATTTTATATTTAGAGTCAAGAAATTATGTATATAAATTTTAGATATATAATTAGTTGAAATAATGTACAGAATTTTGTATCAGGTCAGATAGATGTAACGGAGTTACGGATCTGATGTCACTTTGTAAACGACATTATACCACATGGTATAATTTTGCTAATAAATAAATTATAAGACCATATTTGTCAAAAAAATCATATAGTAGAATTTTGTACTTTTGCTTAAAATTTTTGTGTTGTCGCATGGTAATCTTGTTGATAGTAGCTCTCATATCACCAAATTTATTATTTTTTCAAATAAATTTTCTCTTTTTTTTTTAGTTTAAGTCAATTATTTTGCATTTTTATTAGTTTTTGAAGAAAAATATGGAAATTTTTTTGTAAATTATATTAATTAAAATTTATTTTTTTATTGTTTATATGAATTTGACTTTATACTTTTTTATTTTAATGATATCAAGTTGCAATATTTTCTTTAAAAAAAAAAAGGTAACAATTAATATCTTTATCAACAAAAACACAATAACCAAATGCTATTACCAACAAATTAACGAAATCAGTTGCAAATAAGAAATGGATAGACGACAAAAGAAAACGCATATATTTACAGCAAGCCTATAAAGATCATGCCTTTTGGCGCATATGTAACAATAGAAATGAGTGCCTGTAGATAGAGAAAAGTATACTCTCCACCATTTTTTTTCAAAAAAAGACATTTTTTTTTATCATATTTTACTAAAAAGACAATTTTATATTTTGAGTTTTCCTTTTTTTACCTTTGTTGTATTGTTTGTTTATTTTTCTACATGAAAAAGGAAATGAGAAAAAGGAAAAACGAAGAAAGAAGAAAAAGAAAATGAAAAAGAAAAGAAAAAAAAGACGACACAAGAAAATATAAATAATCATGAGTTGTTTTTGTTATTTAGAATAAAAAATAATGAATTTTTATTCATTTTACATGAAAATCAGTTAATAAATGAACATTTTTTAGCTAAAAATCAGTTATGAAAAAAGAGAAAATTGTATTTATTAGAGATTGAAAATGATGTGTATGCTCTAATTCTTTTGCTTCTTTTTTTGTTCTATCCATGATTTTATAAACCCAAAGTAAAACTAAAATAAATATTTTTCTACAATTTATTTTATATACTTAATTTTTAAAATATTTTTGAGTTAAACATCAGTACTAAAAAAAGAAAAAATTGTGTTTATTAGATATTAAAGATGATACTTACATTTTTATTGTTTTGATTTTTCTTTTATTTTATTTATGGTTTCATAAATCAAAAATAAAATTAAAATAAATATTTTTCTGCAATTTGTTTTATATATTTTATTTTTAAAATATTTTTGAGTTAAAAATCAGTCATAAAAAAAGAAAATCATGTTTGTTAGAAGTTGAAGATAATGTCTATGTTTTAATTGTTTTTCTTTTTTTTTTTGTTTTACTGATGGTTTCATAAACCAAAAATAAACTGAAAATAAAACTAAAATAATAATTTTTCTAGAAACTGTTTGTAAATGTTTTACTGTGTAAAAAAAATTAAATGCAAACATCATCTTTAACATCCAACAACTCGATTTTCTCTCTTTTATCATTAATTTTGAGCTAAAATATGTCAATTTTTAACCGTTTTTTATCTACAATATATCAAAACTCATTATTTTTTATTCTAAATAATAAAACAAACATTAAAAATCATATTAATATGTTTTTAGAGTGAAAAATATATATAATAAAAAACTCTCTTTCTAAAATGGATATGCAAATGTATATATGGAAAAAATATTTATTTTATTGATTTTGATCTATTAAAAAATTGAAAATGATATGATCTATCAAGAAATTAAAAATGATCTGATTCATCAAGAAACGTGAATGAACTTGATACAAGAAAATGTGCTTGAGAAGAAGATGGAAGATCTGTTACTCTTTGATTTGATGAATCCAATTGGTTAAGGTAAAGATTTTTATTTTTTATTTTTTTCTCATTTCAGTTATTAAGAGATTTGTTGATTAAAGTTGATTATAAAATGAAGATTTGGAGTGTAAATTTATTATATAATTTATTGGAAAATCAATTTTTTCAGGAAATATACTTGCTTAATGTAGATTTATGATTAATAATTAATTTTTAGGTAATCTCGTCCTTACTATTGATAATCTATCAAGTTGTTAAATGATTAAATTCTATCTCGATCATTCATCTATCAAGTAATCTCTCCATTTCAAAATACTTATACGTTTTAAGATTTTCACCAAAATTAAGAAAGCCATTATTATAGAAAGAAAATTAGTAATTACCCTTATTTTAAAAACACTCAAATTTAATTGATCCATTGTTACAATTAATAAAGTTAAATTTACTGATTCGTATAATTATACGACTTTCCTATTGACTGGTCTTTACGTTGGCTGACTTTGGAATTCCTATTGACTGGTGTTTACGTTGAATGACTTGGAAATTCTTCAAAGTATTGATAACATGGATTAAATAAAGATAAGGATACAATTAGAAAAAAAAAAAATTTTAAGTTCATTGATTGTCTAAAAACGTCAAGTATTTGAAATAGAGAGTAATGGTCGTATATGTAGTCCAAAAATCTTAACTCCAACTTTATAGCCCACGCCATCATATATCATGCAAACCTGAATTTTGAGCCATTAACATGTGAACACAAAACTAGAGAATTTGTTTGATTAACATATATCATCAAAGTGTGAAAATTACCCATTAGCGCATTCCATCTGAAACATTCCATCAAATTGCTGAGGTAACTCGTACAAAGCCCACCTTTTGCCTGCATCATTTTTTAATGAAGAAGCATCTCAGCTTCTAAATATCAAGTATAACATCTCAATGGCGAAAATGTTCGAAACCTTTCGTCCGTCCATTCTTCTCCATTCCATGAAAAAATTGGTGAAATTGTCTATTGCCATCAATCAATTCAGAAGAGTGGTTCAAATTTCTCATTTCAAAATTGTAGCTAGGATTCGAATGGTTATGGTGGGTCTCCTTTCTGTAATTAAAACCGTGATGTCGCCGAGCAGGCATCACAACTGTATCAGCATATGGCCTCAAAGGAGGCAACTTCATCATAGTTGAAGTGGAGCCCATGTCATGACTAGAAAAGTGAATTGGTACACTTCGGTGATGCAGTTCTAACCTTGATGGGCAAAGACCTTGGTGAATACAAGCATGTGAATGAAGAGCTGGGTCCATGTCTGCATTGTGGTCCCCACGTTTCAGATGCCTCCAAGTAGTTCCAGAATCAACATCTGAAATACAATTTCT
The DNA here is from genome assembly GCA_949677035.1 of Omphalea diandra. NCBI lineage: Eukaryota > Viridiplantae > Streptophyta > Magnoliopsida > Malpighiales > Euphorbiaceae > Omphalea > Omphalea diandra. The sequence continues at coordinate 52,083 of CATIWR010257721.1, read as the reverse complement.
CTTCAAGTTCAGTTGCCTAGATGGTGGGACTTCTTCACGATGATTATTAACTTTACCATGTTGCAACGTGTCTTTTTTACGCCCATTAGCATGCTTCCTCTTTCCTGGTTCCGCTGTCTTTCTTGATTTAGATGGTCTAATATGATGGGAACATTTCTGATGCCTCAAACCTGTTAAGAGAAAGGATAAAATATTATTTACATGTTACTTATAGTCTTTAATGCTGTAGAGGAATGATTCAAAAGATAACCTCCATAAGAATGCCCATTTGCACACAATTGTCTCTTTGATTTCTTCGTTGCTCTCATAAGTCTTGCAGCTCTACCTCGTTCGTGTTTCTCCGCAAGGACTTTTAACCTTTCTGCTTCATTATTCCAACGCTAAGAAATAGACATGAAAACAAACAAGTCTCCTAAAGCAATTTAGCATGACAATACCAGGGAAAAAAAAAAAAAAAAATCTTAATAAACAGCCACTAACCTGTCGGAAAATTTTTAATTTGTAGAGGTTTCGGCCCTTCACAAGCAAAGGAAAAAGCGGAGGTAACTTCTTAATTCCCTTGTTCCACAATACTTCCACCTTGTGCATGACCATCACCAATCAAGAAGATAAAATATGAATAATATCTCAACAGTACATTTAGCAGAAAAAGCAAAAAAATAAAAAAAAAATCCCAAATTATCACATATTTGCAGCAGTAATATATATATATATATATATATTAGGTGCCAATCATATGGATAAACTCAACACATTCACCATAGAGCATAGCTTTACTGTAAAAGTATGTTGCTGTTTGGCTGAACCATAGCTTTCTTTCACAACCCTGCCTGCTACAATTCTCTTCCCAAGAAGATTCCCATGCCTTCTAATTTTATCAAACCTGTTTGAAATCAAATTTTCAGTTTATAAAGGTAAAAAAAAAAGTAGAGTTTAAGACAATAAAATTGAACATAAGAAGACATAAACAATGATAAAACAAGAAATGGGACAACAGGGTACTTCTCATAAACTTTTTGGGTGAACAGAACCACATCTCCCATACAGACATCACCTGCTTCAGTTTACATAACTCTGTATCATGTTGACTGCTATAAAAAGATATATGGACAAACACAAAAGATTTTACCTTTACAATTAATGACAAAGGATGATCTTGGATAAAGTGATTCACCATTTCCATGCTTTATCCTGTGATGTAAACATACATTAAAATCACATAAAAAGCACTTCAGATCTACCAAACAACATGGAACACAAATAAAATATGCAAATCTGTGTGCAAGCACAAACGCACACAGAGATACGCATATATTGTCACGGTAGCCATTTCATTTTAACAATTTCAATGTTAGACAAACTAGCAGATCTTTATATGTTTCACTGTATGGAGAATTTCTGGTGAAGTGATGAAATACATAGAAAATTTAACTACTTTTTACTTTTTTTTTGTATAAACACTGCTCAAGTTCCACAAAAATTCATGAACATAATGATTAACTTCAAGGGGCTCAAGATCTCCAATCATCATTACATCTGAAACACATTGAAATGAAACAACATGAATTCAGTGAAAAGTGATCATACAAACAAGAAGCTGAAAAATGTAGGGCTTCTAAAACCCATCAGCCAACAGGAACTGCCTGGCGTTATGTAAAAGAACAAAAATGGCAAGTCAACCAGAAGCTACAGAGCTATACCTGAATGCCAAATCTGGATTAAGCATAAACTACTACATACAAAAAGGACAAATGACACCAATGGCGATACTCATGAATGCACCTTGAAATCCGAGCCTCTTATATCAGTGATTCAGACTCCTAAGAATTTGCTAAAATTCATTGGCTTTTTGTTCTCTCTCTCTCTCTCTCTCTTTATATATATATATATATATATATATATATACATGTGCGCGCGCAATCATTTTGTGTCAAGTATGCGTATGTGGATATGCTGGAAAAGCATAGCAGTTTTTCATATCATAACCAGAACCCAAGCTGAAGCGTACACATCAAAGTATAAGCTTTGGTCATCTTTTGAAAATGGCATAATAACAATATCTGACAAGAATTTTAGGAAGAGTAGGAACAAAGAGCACCAGGATCAGATTAATAAAAAAAAAAAAAAAAAAGAAAAGACAGAAACAAATATGTAAGTGAATAGTCAAATTAGCTTTAAAAGTAGAGCAACCAGGAATATACAGTTAATCATAGGTAAGTGTTAAGCAATCATCTATAATCCTAGCCACAATCCATCCAGAGTAGAGCAGCTGAATGACACACATTCGCTGATGCAAACCTCATTCATCTATTTTGAATCTTTAAGCAATCAGACATAATACGCGTGTACTCCATCATACAAGCAACAATGCAGTACAAATTATAGCTACAATAACTGCAAGAAGAAAAAGAAAACAAAACAAAGAAACAAAAAATGCAAAAAGTTAATTTACCTCCAATGCTCCTTAATTCTCTGTACACAAACTGCCTTAGTTCCAGCTAGCCTGAGGCCATGCTTCCGTAGATACGCTTTGCAATCTCTTAGACTTAAAGGTTCCAAATCTTTCCCCTCTGCGCAACATAAAGTATTAAAAAATGAAGGGGGAAAAAAAAAGGAGCATTTCTCACCGATCAATAAGGAAAACAAGCAACGTAATATTTCTTATCCATTAGATCAAAATTGAGGAAATCAATATCACTAAAAGAAAAAAAAAGAAAGAGAAAGAGAGAAATTCTACCTTTGAGAAAACAAATTGCTCTTTTGCAGAGAGTTTCGTCATCCTCGTCCTCGTCCTCGTTGCTGCTATCATTTTCTTCGTCAACATTATCCGATTCGCTGTTCTCATCCTCTTCTTCACTGCAATCGCGGATTGTTAATAAAAATTAAAATGAAAAAAGAAAAAGAAAAGGATACGATTTGTGTCATCGATATATGAAATATAGCACCTGAATTCTTCATCTTCATCATCGTTATCATAACCATCATCGTTTTCTGTTTCAGTTTCGCTTTCTTCTGTTTCTTCTGCTTCAATGGAAGAAGAAGAAGAAGAAGAAATGGTGCGTCTTCGCTTCCGGTCAGTCATGGAGGAGTGAAGGGCACAAAGGAAGATCGGTCTCCCATTCAGTATTTAATTGGGCATTTGAAAAACAAATATACAGGAGGCGTTTCAAAATTTAGATTTTGGGTATCATGTCTGAGCCCATTTGACGGCCCATTTCAATTTATCCATCGGAGTCGTGTCTGTCTCTCTCTATGATATGATTACAAAGAAAAATCCACCAAAAGTACAAGGTTATATTCCATTACTACAATTTTACGGTTAATAAAAAGTGCAATTCGTTTGCTTTCAAGTCTTATCAGTACATGCAGTAGAATGGAATCATTATGACAATAAGGGTATAACTGAATGCATCAGACCCGAAACACTGTCAAACTTAAGTTGATTATTGAAGCTCAAAATTTTGAGCTTCCACCTTGATGCAACTTTAAATCTTTTATTATCTTAAAATTATAGTTAAATAAATTCCATTCAGCTTAAGTTTAATATATACTTCACTTGATTACTTGCATTAAAATTGTGAGTTTATCAAGTGGAACTTGACTCGTCAACTTATTGAGTAGCTCAACTTGCTTAACATCAAATAACTCGCTATTTATCATAGCTCATTCCCTCTCCTAACTAATTATCTTGGCTCATTTGCACCCCCTACCTAAGGAGAGAAAAAGTAAATTGAACCCTTAACTATGCTCCAATTGATAAATCTTAATTATGTCATTCAACTAAAAAAAAAAAAAAAATCCACTAATAATCTAGCGAGGCGTTCGCCTAAAGCACCGACGAGAAAACACACTCCAATAATAATAATTTTAAAACTGTTCCATTAATCCCTTTGTGCCGTGCTAGCAAGCCAGATGACCTTTTCTCCAGTTTCTTGGTACATTTCTCATTAGTCTGGAAAAGTAGAGCAATCGAGGAATTGGCATTTGAGTAGAAGAGTAAGAAAATGATACAACTCAATCGTGGACCCGACAGCCCAGTCCATTATGTAAGAACATCAAAAGTCCCCCAACCAGTTTGAGAATAATCTCACCTGCAACTAAACACACGTAACTACACAGCTTTACAAGTGGAAACCGCAAATGCCTAAGCCTCGTTGCCACAAATAGCAGGCGGGTCACAATTGTTATCCTTTAGTGCTAAGACAAGGCTGTGCCACACTGCCACAGATGAAACTTTGTCCCAAACTAAATTCACTGCACCATCATTACGGCAGCAGCAAGTGTACCTTGATAGTTCAGGCCTCAGAATTGTCTTCGAGTGCCTCCTAACTCTTTTTTATTGGCCAATAAACCGCTTAAGGACAACCACCAAGTGTATAGAGCTTTTGTATCCTCTTAGAAACTTCTATTGAGCTTTTGCGAGGTTCCGGCTAGAGACACCATGCAACAATTTGATAAACCCGAGGAAGCTCAATTTTCCATCAGTGTGCCTGATCCAATCATGGAGAACAGCATGCACAGGGAGAGAAGGGCCAAGGCCAAGTTCCTGAAAAGAGCTACTAATCATCCTTTAAGCACCAAATCAAGAGGTCATTACCAAATTCTCATTCCAAAACAAATAAAAAGCAGACTCAGCAGCCTAAGCATAGCAGAATCACTAATTGGTTCCAAGAGAATAATAACTAGGCAACTCAAATCAAATTAATGCCAAGAGAGAATTATACCTAAGCAGCTCAAAAGCAAGCCAATAATCACAAAGACGATGGACTGAAACTTCAAATAAATGGAGGGAAGACTTGCAATATTAATGAGTTAGCTGTCTGTCCATTTTTTATAAATAACTCAAAAATCAGCCAACAAAATTTTTACCTTTGCTATTGACTTCATGTAATAGTGAGGAATTCTGCAAACTTAGGGACTATCGGTTTTTTTGTTAAAATCAGGTGCAATCTAGACGTACTAATTTAAATAATAATAACTCAAAATCCAACCCTACCAACATCAGAAATTCTCAAATGCAGACACATAAAAATGTCAAAAAAGCCCAGTCTGTTAGTGTGGACTTATAACCAAGCAGGGCATTAAAAAAATGTCTAAAAAAAAAAAACAAGAAGAAAACACAAAACACAACACAACAATTAAGCAAAGACCATCATACCGATGCTAGTTCTTCAATCATAATGGCCCTGTTTCCATCCTTCTCAAAAAGTTCATAGGCACAACGAGCATGTTGCTCCCATCTATCAAGGGCCTCTAATTGATGAACACTTAATGCAGCCGCACAAAATTCCTCAAAATCCATTCTTCTGTATTGAAGTGCATTAAGCTGCCAATAAAAAGAACAAGTCCCAATTATACAATTGAAAAGTTTCAAACCTACATAAAGATTACTAAAATAAGTACCACAGAAACACTTACAGAAGCTAAAAAATCAGGGATGCGAGACTCCTTCATAGCATCAGTTGCATTTTTCATCAAGGCCTAGACAAAGAAAGAGTCGGCATAATTACAGAAAAAACGGGCAAGAAAACTTTTAACATTCTACTAGCAACAAACCGCTTTGATATTCTCTAAGCTTATAGTGCCATTTTTGTTTGGTTCCAAGAGCGTAAACTGCTCCTTCAAATAAAATAACTCATCAACTGTCAATGTTTTAGATAGAGCCTGCAGCAAACACAACAAAGAAGGAAGACAATTTAAAGACAGAATCACCATGAATAAAGAACCACCCAGGGGAAAAAATGCAGACTAGAAAAAAGGTTTTCATCTGGGAAACACAGGCAGAAAAGGAAAGATCAACAATCAGCGATAAACTCGTGCGGGGAAAAAAATGCAGACTAGAAAAAAGGTTTTCATCTGGGAAACACAGGCAGAAAAGGAAAGATCAACAATCAGCGATAAACTCGTGCGGTTTTCTTTTGGCAGTCATTAGAAAGAATCTCAGATCAATTGGTAAATTTATTCAGAAATAACTTTTCCCTTAAGATACTCCATAAAACCAGTAACTACAATATATAGAGTGCTGTGTGATAATATAATATGATATCAAACCGCATTTGTTTAGCACCTGATAGCCATTAAATTTCCAGTGCTAAACAGCACTATCGTATTGATACAACCGCACATTACCACAAACTCTGGTTTATATATGTATATTCTAAAACTCAAAATCATGGCATGCCAAGGAAAATAAGGAAAAAAAAAAAAAAAAGACTTCTGGAAGGCAATTCTCTTTCTCTAGCCATGTATAAAATTTCAGTTACAAATATGTTTTAAAAATATGCTATATTATTCTGCTTGCAGGAACCGTTTTCATGACTGTCATAACTTCGAATAAAATGATAAAGAAGTACCAGAACATAAAAGTAGCAAAGAGCTTTAAAAAAATTGTATGCATCAAATTTATGTGAACTGCAGCAGAACACATAAAAGATACTCTCATTACTGAACAACATTGGGCACGCACCTTTAAAGCAGCTTTTCGAAGACTTGATGAACGCATGTAAACCTTCATGAGTTTGAATATTAGAATATCCAAAGGCACTTTAACATCAATCAAACTTTTAATCCAAGGATGACCTGTAACATAATTGTGACTACCAATTCAGATATAGGAAATATCTTAGAGAACTTCTGACAACGAACGCATGTAAACCTTCATGAGTTTGAATATTAGAATATCCAAAGGCACTTTAACATCAATCAAACTTTTAATCCAAGGATGACCTGTAGCATAATTGTGACTACCAATTCAGATATAGGAAATATCTTAAAGAACTTCTGACTGCAGTCAGAGCACTTACAGAGGGCTTGGGCTGCAGTTAATCTTTTCCTTTGGTCTTTGTTTAATAGGCGTTTGACAAAGTCTTTTGCCTCAGGAGATAGAGAAGGCCAAGGTGCCTCATCAAAACTTGGATCAGCTTTTAGAACAGCACGAAAGATCCCAGATTCAGTCCGGGCCCAAAAAGGACGGCTTCCACACAAAAGAATATATGCAATTACACCTATACTCCAGACATCAGCCTCTGTACCATAAGATCTATGTAGAACCTCAGGTGCCACATAGTATGCACTGCCAACAATGTCATTCAGTCTTTCATCTACAAATGAAGATTTCAACATTAGAAAACATTTGATTTGACCAATATTTCAGAGCTACTAACAAATAAAAAACCAACTAAAGAACTAATCTTATAGGTGGTGACAAACCTGGCCTAACAAAATCTGACAAGCCAAAATCAATGGCCTTTAACGGTGAGTTTTCATCCTTTGATGTGAACAAGAAATTCTGATCCAGCAATTAGCTAGAGTTAGATAAGAATACGTAAATGACAAAAGAATTGCAACTGAAACATGCAGTCAGAATACATAGTCAAAATTCTGCCAAAATGCGTTGAGAAGTAAGTTAGCAGAAGACAAAATTAAGCAGGGCCAATCACCAGATCCTTTTAACATTTACATCCAGATGACTGAATGAAAATGATACACTATCGCAATGCCAGAGATGGCATCAATGTGTTGCTCACCTCTGCCCCAATACATCAAATTCAGCCCAGTCCATTAACAGCAGTAAATAGAGATGCACGTTGAACAGAACTTCTAGGCGTCTATCTCTTTAAGATATGTAAATGCACATCACACTTGTGACTTTGAAAAGAATGCAACTACGAAAGCTATGATGTGCTAAGGTGGTTCAAACAAAATGATATCCTTAGCATGGGACCAGGTCAACGTGCTCAATTTTCAACAAATTGAACCTAAAAACTAAATTACACACTAAAATCGGCAGAAAAGTTCAATCAATTGCAAATGCCCAAAAGATACATGGATAGATTTAACTCTAACGCGCACATAACCAAATAAAACGAGAGTACATTTCACCTCAGGTTTAAGATCCCGGTGTACCACACCCTGAAGGTGGCAAAACGCAACAACATTTAATATCTGTATTAAGACAGCCTTTGCATCATCCTCAGTGTATTTGCCTCCCCTGCAGCAACAATCAACTAAAAATTAGCACTAAGCACTTGAACAACTCTCTTCACACTAACATGCTCCTCCAAGTGTGCCCATTACCAAAATAACAGAACACACACCTTGAAAGTATTCTATCCAAGAGCTCCCCTCCTTCACATAACCTGAAAGACGGATACCAGCCAAAATCAAGATATTATCAATCTTGCTATAGCGACATAACAATAACAATCAGTGGGATCTAATTCAAAAAGAACGCCTTACTCCATCACTATATAGACATTTTCATGATCCTCATAGGCATCATAAAATTGTACGAGATTATTATGTCCAGTTAACGCCCGTAATATCGTCACCTCCCTTCTCACATCCTCAATCGCAATCGCAGTTGTCATCTAACAAACACAAATCAAAAACACCATAACAAACATGACCGTTGACCAGCAAAATTAACAAGACTTCAGGTCAACTATTTACTACCTTGGCCTTGGGGATGACTTTGACTGCAACCTGCTGCCCTTTAAGCTCACCCTTCTTGAACTTAGCTTGACAAGTATACCCAAAATGCCCTCTCCCTACCTCATCTCCTAACTCATACTTATTCCCAAAATGCTTCGAAAATCCAAAGCTCTTATCCAGCCCCGCCACCTCACCCCCCTCGTTCCCTTCCGGAATCGCCGCCTCATTCGGCTTAATCGACCCGTGCCGGCGCGCAAGAACCGCTCGTATATGCTTCGCTGGAGACGGAGGCGGGAACGGCCGCTTAAAAAAACTCTTAGGCGTGGAGTTCGCCGGAGATCTGGCAGGCGACGACTTCTTCGAGAAGAAGTAGTGCGCCGGGCTCGGACTGTAGAACGGGAAGAACGGCGACTTCTTAACGCTCTCTAACGTCGGTTTCTCGCTCTGATCGTGATTGCTAAGGTTTTCATTCCCGTTTCCGGCGCCTTTAGCGGGAATAGAAGAATCATTATCGTGATTAGGTGGAACGACAGCGTTTGGAGAGGCGGACAAAGGAGAGGAAGGTACAGTGTTAGGGTTTGGGGAGGGTTTGGAGCTGCAGAGACCCATCCTTGAGCCTCCCCAAACGCAGATTTAGACTAAAATTTCGATCTCCGATTTCCTAAATGATCAAATCATATTTTGTTCATAGGAAATGGAATCGTAACGTTTTTATTTTATTCTCTAATTATAATTTGAAATCATTCAAAATTAGAAAGAAAAAAATAGAAAAGGGATTTTGGGTTTAGGAGAATGGAGCTACAGGTTTGTCTCTCTCAGGGTGGCTCCAAGAGAGAAGAAAAAATAGGGGGTGGTGGTCTCTCCACAGCAGATGGCGATGGAGGGCAAACGACGACGTATAAGTTAAGTGCTGCGTTTTTTACTGTTTTCAGTTAATTAGAATTAGTGGAAAACATAAGTTGAAGCCTTTTTTGTTTGTTTGTATTTGTAGTCGGAGGGGTAGAGTGGGACCAGGGAGTTGCGGTCCCACTTATGATTTTACACGTGGCGTGATTATTGATGGTTGTTGTTTGGGGGTGAGGCTAAAGGAGGGACAAGACAAGGAAATGTCGTCAATTTGTTAATTGGTATGCGCCGTTTGGATAAATAAAGATTTTAAGTTGACAAAACTTTTGGCTTTGGCAAAAAGTCCGTAATAAGTAAGTAATACCCCTAAAACATAAAAAAAAAGTCAAAAACGCGGCGCCGTTTGTTGCGTTTACTTTTCAATCGATGGTGCCTGCCAACTTACGTTAAATATAGAAGTTTAGTCTTCACGTAGGGCTGCAAGGTGCCAAGCTAAACCAGGCAATTCGTAAAATGCTTCAAGACTCAGCTCCGTAAAGCTTCTTTAAGTCCTTTTTTTTTTTTTTTTTTTTTTTAAGATTGTTAAAGAACAATTATTTATTTAAACTCATAAATATCTCGCTCAAATTTGATTATTATACTTTGTATAATTTATACTCATAATTATAATTAAAATTCAACATGGTGGTTTTTTTTTTTTTTTTTGTAGCAATGACTACTTAGTGAGACAAGTATATTAATTTGAAGAGCAATGTTTGGGCAAAGGCAAAATTCCAATTGATGATGGGTACCTACTACTAGTATTTGTTAGTATGATGTTTAAAGTTCCACAAGCCATTCGATAAACTTGACGGAGGAAAAATAAAAGCTCGTAAAAAGTTGGTTAATGCATTATAAGATATTTGATATGATTTAAGCTGCTGAAAAACTAATGTATATATTAAGTCACTGTTTGATTTAGTGTTCATTCATCGACATCTAGTTATCAAGTACTAAAACACTAAAAATAAACATTTAGTAAATATTAGCATTGAGTGTTTTAATTTACAATTAGCATTTAACATTTAAAAAATAATACTAATCTTTGAAAATTAGTTTTTCCAATGTTTTAAATATAAACGCTTGCATTTAAATTTTTTTTATCTATATTAATCTTATATTTATCACTATTTACTACTATATGAATTTATATTTACTTTTAAAATTAATTATTTTTTAATGATTTTATAGTCTGACTATACTTTTAATAACTAAATTACTAAACATTTTAAATTTATTGATCATTATTGTTGACTATTGATTGTTAACTATTTATCATTAACTATCACATATAAAACAAACAAACACTAAATAAACAAAATAATTATAGTTATTTTTAAAATATGAATGTTTTGCACAGTGAAAATATATTAGAATAATTTCTACTGACAATTATAAATCTTATTTGCATTATCATTTATTAATTTGATGTATATATATATATATAAAAAAAAAAAAAAAAACCTATGCCCAGTTTGCATAAATTTTTGCCCAAAGGAAACTTACTAATGTATCTAATTTAAAACAAGACAGGTTTTTCTGTTATCCAAATAAGAAAATTGGACGAAGTAATAAAATTTAGTAGTATTATTAAAAAAAAAATAAAAAGCTTATTATGTCTATTAATTTAGCTTTCTTGTTAGAAAAAATCAAACGCAAAATTCAACATCTTCAATTTATTGACCATAATTACAAATTCGATGAACGAGGAACAGCTTAGCTTTTTCTTCTCTTCTTCCATTTCTAATTTAAGGCGCAGAAGAAAAAGCCCACGATCCACACGAAAGGAATCAATCTTATAACTCAAATATGGCATCATATAATAAATAAATTGGAGAGAAATTGGAACATAACAAGAAATTGGTATACCTAACTTACCAACAATAAAATTATTTTATTGTAAAGAAAGTCGGTTATAATGCGAAGACAAGGTCGGTAAGGGACCGAGGAAGAAGAAGAACTGGCGGAAATGCACATATTGGTTTAGTAAATGCAAGAGAATAAATGTCAACGAACGATAGCTGTCAAATGAAATTAAAAAGGGCAATGATGCAGCAAATCTAAAGGAACGCCATGTGGATTAATTTCTTGTTATGTTCAAATTTCTCTCCAAATTATTTATTATATGATGCCATATTCGAGTTATAAGATCGATTCCTTTTGTATGTGTGTCTCTTTCTATATATATATATATATATATATATATAAACAAAATTATAATTATATTGAGAGGCAAAAAAATAAATTATTAATATTATAAAAGTAAATATTTATAATTTTCATTCAAAATTATAATAAAATAATAGTTTTTAAAGAGAATTAATAATTTTATACATAAATTAAAAGAATATATAAATTATTTTTTAAAAAAGGTTAATAATTTTTGTATACACATATTATATATAAAAAAAAAAAATTCTTTAGAAGGGCTATGGTCACCTTGAGCCCGTTTTAGCTTCGTCTTCCCATATATATATACTTAGTAAGAAATTTATGAATTTTATTTAGTATGTTTTTTTGAAACAATTTAAATAAATTTATTTATATCAAACATAATAAATTTATAAAAAATATTTTTATGATCTTTCAACAAATTTAAATTCAGTATTATAAAAGGGAAATGAGGAGACAACAACACTATTAGGGTTTTACAAGTCATGAGTTGTGAAGAGATTGGAATTCCATATTTAGGAGGTATGGGATGGGCACGTGGTGTTTGCCCATTTCGCCATCATTATGAGCAGTACCATTTTGTAGTATTATTTGTTAACTGAGAAAATATGACCATGAATGTCTTCAGTCAGACTCGGGATGTGGCTTATCGCGTTGACCAAATTTTTTAGTTTTTATTTTTTACTTAGGCAGTCCTTAACAGCACCTTCAATCGATTTTATGTTCAACCTAATCTCTGTATTCTTTATTACAAATAGTGATTAAAAAATGAGACTTTAATCATCATTTAATTTAAAATTATAAATTAAAAAGTAAATTTAACTTCTTATTTATAAAAAGTTAAAATTCGCTCTCTGTATAAAATATAATTAATACAATTCAGTTTTTTTTTGTATATCAATGATTATTATTTTATTTTTTATTTATTTTTACATAATATTCAAAAATATTTGCATGAGATAAAATAAATTAATATTAAATATTTTATAAAAAAATAAAAAGTAAAATATAAAGAGTTCATTAGACTTAAATAAATTTATTTATTTATTATACTTAATTTTTTAAATACTATTTATTACCTAAATATACTATTTATTTTAAAAAGTATAATTAGAGATACCCTAAATCATCATCAGATTTATTGGTTTTTCAATCCTTAAATCATCATCAGAATTGTTGATTTTTCCATTAAAATTTTATTTTTTTAGTTTTAATAATTTTTAATGTTTTATTAATTTTAAAAGAAAATAAGTGAAAATGTTGATATATTGTTAATTTATAAGTTTGATCAATAAAAATTTAATTTAATTTTTTATTTTATTTCAATGAGTATAATTTTTTATCTTAATAAAATCTAAATTTATAAATTTAAATTTATTTATTTATTTATTTATTTTATTTTTATGACTATTATTAGTTGTCTATTTGCATGAGTGAATTTTTTCACATGAACCTTTGATTATTTTTATTTTAAAGTTGAGCATGATTAGTGGATAATTTGTTGTTTTTATTTCAATCAGACAGCGTTACAACACCTAAAAGTTGATATGTGATATATAATAACATTAGATGTAACATGTTTACTATCGAATTATAAGTTTTAAAAATCTAATAAAAGTTTTTAAAGAAGTTAAAATGAAAATATTTTTATACTTATTGATTTTAATAATTAATTTTATATATTAAGTGTATTAATTTGTTATATGAATAAGGTATTTATATTTTTTTAAAAAAATATGATTCTAAGATCATATTTAGTTTTTTTAATATTGATATTAATGTTGTTCATAAATAAATATATAATGCGAATAAAAATATTATTAAAATAAATAAATAATAGTAATATTATATATTTAAAATTTAAAGTCAAATATAGTTTATTATAGTTACTGTTGCTATTTCAAGTATGTATTTAAATGTACAAAATTATATTTTATAAATCTAAAAATAAATGTTAAATATTAAATTATATACTAAATTTGTTTAAAAAAATTCAAAAATTTGTTTAAAAAAAAAATTCAAGCACCGTGATAGTAATAATATAACAAAGTGCTACACCTATTAGTGCCCAATTAAAAAAAGTTGAACATCTTTTTAAATAGTTAATTGAATTTTTTGAAATGATTATTTATACTTTTGAGTTGGTTTGTATTTTTTTTTTCTTTTGAATAAACTTAGGAATAAAAATTGTCTTGTAAATGTTGATCTTAAAATTTGAACTTCAGAAATTAACGCTTTCACCAATTAGGATAATCTTTTACGTTACTAAATTTATCTATGTATTTTATTAAAACTGTACAAATGCAGGAAAGGGACAGTCATTGAAGATTTTTGGCCCCTCCATGTGAGCAGAGAAACATTTTATTTTAATTTTTGATACCTGCACATATATATAATTATGAGTGTTCATTTCAAGTTAAAGCTTCATTTGTTTGTTTATTTCACGTGAAATAATTTATTTTAAAAAATATTTTTTAAATAATATATTTTTGATATTTGAGTTATACCATAAAAATTATTAATTTTTATTTAGATTTATAAGATTATATTAAAATTTAAATTATAAATATTTTATATTTGGACTAATTATTATTTAAGATAAAAAAAATATTGAAATGAATTTAACTGGGGATCACCGACATTAATGACAGGTGTTTATAGTCAGTATTATATATATATATATATATATATATATAATCATTTTTTATCTGAATGAACTTATTAAAATCTCGAAAATGACTTTTTATTTTTAAAATGAAACATATTTTTTTGAAAAATGACTTCATTTTTTCTTTAACCAAAAAAATATTTTTCATTGATATTTTTTCTGAATATGCCAAATAAAAAAAATATTTTTTTGAAAAATATTTTCCGCGAAACTAACATACCCTAAGTCCAATATTAATCATCTTGCTGTTGCTGCCGACTGAAATGTTATGACCATGAGCTCATAATTGAGTCCCCCACTAAACATATGCTGTTGCATGAATAATATTAAAAATATTTTACAGAATATTTTACAGTTAATTTTTTAAAGATATTAATTTAATATGATGAAATATAGTAATACAACAAAATTTTTATAAAATATTAATTTAAAATTTAATGATTGAACTAAAGTATCAATATATAATATAAACACAAATTTTCTAAGAAAAAAAATATGAATCAAACATTACAAATTTCGAGTTTTAAGAAAATCATTTGTAAAGAAATAAAAAAAAAAAAAAGAGATGTTTTTAAACCAAACAAGGTCATAGTTTATCTTTATTCCACTGTAAAAAAAAAAAAAAGGAAATTGTGGAATTTTGTATGATATATCTCCACCACATTCTTCCACTTGGGAGAATCAGATGCAGTAGGTGAGTGAATGGGATAGTGGATTATTATGTCTGATATTGTGAAAAATATTTGATTAGGATTATGATAGTTTGTCCAATGTGCTTACCACATTGTGTGTTGTGTTGTGCCACACTTAGTTTATGGACTACAATATAATGTGTGTTGAGTTGTGGATGATGATGATAATGACTTTGTTCATGGGTTTCTATCTTCCATCAGATTCTAATCAAAAGTGGAAGTTGGAAATGGGGTGACTCACTCAAGGAATAAACTATAAAGAATAAAGGTCTTTTTCTCAGAAAAGAAAAGTAAAAATTACAGATGATGCTTACCACTTGCCCTTTTTTTTTTTTTTGGCAAGCATATATATAGCTTTTGAGAATATTTAAGTAATTTCTTTTAATTTAATTTATTTCCCTTACTCATCAAACGCTAGGAGTTTTATTTTTCATATATTAAAAATTTCTAACGGGAAACTTATTAGCATAGAAATATATTCATGAAATTTAAAAAGAAAAGAAAAGAAAAGGTCAAGCACTTGAATAACGCGCAATAACAAAAGTTGGAATTAATTTAATCAGTGTTTTGAGAAGTCAAAAATTACAATAATGTTGTTTTAATCATAAGAAAAACACACAGTGGGACTTTTCCAATTTATAAATATCAAAATTTACAAATTAAAATTATACTTTGGCAAGTCAATGGTCAAAAAAGAAATTCAGGAACAACAAGAAGATGAAAAAGGGAGCGAAACAGAAGCTGTGAACATCACTCGTTACTGCGAACGAAAGTAAAGCTGTCCATTTTCTTTGGATAACTACCACTGCATACAATAAAGTGATAGTCCCACCTAAGGCATGCTTGCCTTGCCCCAGATTAGAGATAAATAAATTTGGGTGGCATCGGGGTCCATCTCGTTCTAGCAAAATTAGCCATTAGTACACACGCCCCATAAAGTGTGTTGTACCATCATCTCTTGGCTACCATCTTATTTGTGTCATCAAACAAATAACGTTATCATGAATATTTATGTAATTTGTGGCATCCGAAATGAAAATCTGATTTTGCCGTTTTGCTCAAGTTACTGAAGCTGTTCCATTTGAAGGAAATCCGTACCTAAATTAAAATAAGAAAAAGATGGAGATGGGTTGTTTCCAATCTCTATTACCTTATCTCATTTTCATCAACTAATCAAAAATGAGTCAGTCAGTACAGTACAATACAGTACAGGGTTAGCCTGATTGATAGTACAGTACATTTTATCTAATGGATTTTGAAATTTGGGTTCGATTGCCAGGCAAACCATACAAAATACAATTAATATCCCACGTCATTGGGCCATTTGTGTTTTGGTTAGAAACATAATTGTCATTGAACTCTTGAAATTTGACCAATATTGAGCAACTTTATTCTGCATTGCCATTTTGGAATATTAAGAAGGCAGATAATGAATGAGACATGGCATTAGTATATGATCTGCTTTAAGGCTCCCTTGCATCAAATTTATGGATCCATGAACTAAATCAGGAAACGATACAATAAAAACACATTCCTTATCTCGAGTCATATCTTATGCTTAGAATATCGCCTTCTCTAACTTCCACAACTTGCAGGTGATCTGTCTCTACCATTCAGCTTAGTTAATGTGATTTCACGTTAAGGATAAATAAAGATATTAATACACCTCCTTGATGTGGCATCGGATTAACTATTAGCACCACAGCACCATAGGACTCATAATTTGCCGTTATGCGTTCATGAAACTGAAAATAGATTGTTAATAACATCAGAAAAATCACTATATACCACAAATTGTTAATCCCACTAGAAATCATTCTTGAATTCCGATGACAAGATATTTATGGGCCTATGGGTTAGGCCCTCCATCAAACTCAACATAGAGATTAATCAACACTACAGTTTCCAGGAACCATTCCGTATATATTTCCATTTCAGATCAGTAGTATCATCATATCATGAATGCAGTTCTTTCAAATTTTAACAAGGCCATATAAATGATATAAATGACGCCTTTTCAGTTAGCATATAGAATAGAACTCATTAGAGGCCATATAGTATGAAAGAATCATGATAAATTTTTCCTTCCAAAATGACAGGCTTATTTACTTCCTCTTCCAATTGAAGTATTTGATTTGGTTGGAGCATTGCACTAAATTGCAAAGTAGCCCTAGATCACCACCAACAAACTAACCAGAAGTTCTGTCCCCGCCAAAACCGGACTCCAGATATTCTGTTCGGTTAAGATGACTAACATCATTCCATGCTTTTAGGGTCCACTTTTTCCCTTCAGGGATGAGAAAAATACTAACAGATGTGTTCAATACTTTTCCTGCGGGCTTGTCATTGGGGCAAGCCTGCTTGTACAAAGCCCTAATGACACCCCCATGAGAAACCACAACCACTCGCTCTCCTGCAATGAGATCATGCAGCAATATAGAATTTCACCTGTAACATAAGATGATAATTTATTGAAAATATCCTCATGGAGACATGGAACTGACAGCATACCTCTATGTTTCCTAGCAATTCTCCGCAAGGCAGATGTACATCGTTGATAAAGTTGATCAATACTTTCTCCTCCGCCCTGCACATGTTGAAAATTTGAGCAACTAGTAATTTATATAAAAACCAAAATACATTGCTACATGCCAAAACCAAGCATTTCTATCAGTCAATCTATTTTATTAGTCTGCTACTTTTCTCCAGTATAGCAGATGCTTTACAGAACAGATCCTTATGTACAACTGCAAAATGTTGTTATCAGCAAATAAGTGGATCACATACGACAAACTAAAGCAAACATGATTATTCAACAAAGAACCAATCTGTACTATTATTGTAGTACCATCATAAGATACACAATAAGTTGATTGATCCCAGGACAGAATCAATAAAATTCCAGTAATTTAAAATACTGCAATCATTTACATATTAACCAGAAGCACAGCAAAGATATCAATGAAGATAAATTCTTTTTATAAATGCAATAACTGTGGCCTCATCAAATCAATGCAACATGTGTTTCTAATTCTAACCAACAAAAGTCCATCATAAAAATGAACATTGAACTGCAATTACTTCATAGAATAAATGGGTGAAATGAATGTCTTACTCATTTTCTAGCTATACTTGATTGAATTGCATCTCATCCTTCTTTAATTTTAATTTTCTCATGATAAAGTTCCCATTAGAATAATAGACTACGAACCAAAGCACATATTTGAGTTTCGAAATCCTGATATACCATAATCATTGAAATGAATAGGCTCTAGTCAATAAGGCAAAAAGTAATACTATAACCAACTCATGTGTCGAGAATGATAACTCCAATAGAAATTTATAGAATTTTCCTACTTTAAATGCTGTTGATTCCTCCAACAATCTTTTTCCTTGAAAAAAACAAAAACCACAGAAGGCCTTTCTGTGTGTTGAAAGACATAAGGATTTGAGGCTTCAGAAAATTATAGAAAGGATATCAAGGTTGAATCGAGCAGACAAATGACTATAGTAAAAAAAAAAAAAATAGAACTGTGAAATTTATCAGAAATCTTGGCTCTATATCTATATGAACAGATGCTACTGATTAACTATCCAATAAAAGCAGCCCAATTCCAAATTATATGTTCTGATATTCTTACCAACTACTTTGGTAGGCAACTAAATATTGAGCTACAACAGAAAAGAATCACAACTTATAATGCATTTTACTTTGACTGACCGGGATAACTTGGCTGGTTTGGTGGGATAAGAAGGCCTGGTAAGCCTCAGGTTTAACTTTGGCAGCTTCACGTAGTACAAGGCCTTGAAGATCTCCTAAATGTCTTTCCCGCAGATGTTTATCTTCAATAACCTGAAATTTAACCTGAACTTAATAATAATTTGAAAAATTCTGAAGCATAAAGTTCAATATTCTCAAATTTAAAAACCAAACTAAGCTTAAGAGAAAAAAAAGGCCCAATCAGGTGAGTCTTCTCATGAAACAAGGGGGTAAAAAAACGCCCAATGTCGCAAGTCTTCTCATGAAACTATGTGTTTGCGACTTTTTGTCTACCTATCTTTGGGAAAAAAAGGTGAAAAAGGAATACCTAAATTCATTTTTGCTCATTAGGTTACATTGTAAAGCAGACATTCACAAGATTCGCACAATAAAGTTTACTACGATGAGGGAAAAAAAGAAACAATTATAAAAACAAAGTACAAAAAAGTGAAAAGAAAAAAAACATAGAGAAAGCAAAGGGAGAGAAGAAGACATGATGAACTTGAATAATTAACAATACATACATTAGTTGAGTTGCATTTCACAACCACGGGTCCATGCTACTTGTTTTAAGTTGATTAGCAAAGATGATAAAATTTTCATACAACCCAAGACTTGTTAAATATGATAATGATAAATGCTATCACTTTCTATTTTGCTTAATTAATTAAGCCTCATGCGCACAACTAGGCGAATTACTCTTTCGCAACCTGTAGGTAATGGGTTGGAGATGCAAGAACAGTCTCTTGGCAAAATGCAATGCAAGGGGAATACTGCACATTAAATGCATCCATCCTCGTCCAACCCCTGCAATATAACTCAGTAGCATTTTATGCACCAGTTGATGTTAGCCTCTTCTTTTCAATTAATTAAGTTTTGACTGAGGTTCAAACATGCAATCTTACATTGAAGCTTTGACTGAGGTTTAAACATGCAATCTTACAGTGATCAAAATGACTTCAGTACTACTAAACAATTTAGCCAACAATCATATTGTACTGTAACAAATAAAAACAGTTATTGTTATTATTTTTTTTTCATAATTCAGATAGAAGCATGTAATTTGATACCTCAAGACCACCACAGGTAGCAGCGATAATCTGTGCCGTTTCGAGAGCTCGCTTCAAGTCAGAAGAATATACAGCAGATATGTTAGGCACTTTGGAAATCCGATCAGCTACCAAAACGGCTTGCCGTTTGCCAACTTCATTCAATTGAACATCAAGATGTCCCTATTATTATTATTATTAAACCATAAAACAAAGAAATAAATACAACGAGAGGCCGTTAAACAAAATAAGTTCATAAATAAATCATCAAGATAAGTAGAAACCTGAATTCTTCCATCCGCATTCCACAGCGTTTCGCCGTGACGCACCACGATGATCTCCGCGTACGACGGAGGCTCCGCGGAGCTGATCACCGATTTTTTAAATCAATTTTCTGATTCAATGTAAAAAAGGAAAAGCATAAACGGAAAGGAGAGAGGGAGTCGGACCTGGCAGTGGACGGTGACTCGGCCATTTTGACGAGGTGTTTTGGAGGACGAGTCAGGGTTAAGTGACGTGTTAGGCTGTGATTGAAGGCTATGGTTTTATTGAAGCGGAGATTGAAGAGTATAGTAAATGTAATTGGAAAAAGCGAGGAAGAAAGGCCTGGTTGTTTTAAAGAGCGCCAAGTGCGCAGTACGCTCATAGTTTTTACATCTGACATTTGCTGGAACCGGATGCAGTTAATAGAAGTATAGTATTGTCCTTGTTCAGCAAGCGTTCATTCGCGTCACCACGTAGTGGGCTGGCCCATTATTGAAAAATGAATTGGATCCAAGTTTTTTTTTATGCCTCTTTCATCCTTAAATCTTTTAATTTTTTTTTCTTTCATTTTGAACCAGTTTCAGTTTTTATATAAATGTAGGTATATTCTATTTTGAAGGGGTATCATAACACATATTAAGCAAACTAAAATTTTTTTTATCACATTAATCAACTTTCAGTAGTCTATAAGAAGTGATTGAATTTTTTTTTTTTTATAGGAACAAACTAAAACTTCTTCTACACTTGCAAGCTTGTAATCCATATTATATCTATCAAGATTGTTATCGTACTGTTACTTGTATAATTGACAGTGGAATGGGCAAGAATTATTGCAGGATGTGGTGTTGCCGCCAGAATATGCATCAAAACAACAAATAAGACATCTTCCTCATATAACTGACGAGGAAAACAAGGGCGGTAAATTCGGGAATTTCGATAGGCCTTTGCAATCCACTAAGAATGAGCTAGCTAGGACACATGATTTACTGCTTGAACTTGAAGCAAACTATCAAACCCAGTAAAGCAAAATAGAGGCACACCACGCAGAAAGACGGGAGCAAAAACAGGCAAAAATGGCAGAGTTAGCTCATATCAGAGAAGAACTGTATAAAGCTAAAGACAATGCTACGCAGTCATGGTTAGACTCCAAGCCTCTCATTGACCAGCTTGAGAAACTACAAGCAAATCTTGCAAGTACTCAGAACCGAACTTCCATGTTGAATGTTATAATCTCAGAGCTTGAATCGCAGCTTGATGATATCATTATCGAGATCAAGTCAAAAGTGGAGGAAGAAGCTAAGGCTTCTATTATTATTAATGAAACAAATCAGACTCTTGAAGAAGAATACAAAGAATTAGCAGATATAAAGCGAGACACAGATGAAGAGAGAAGAGAAAGATTGAAGCTGAAACAAGTCCTGAGGATCAAGAGGCAGACTCTGCGAACAGTACAGCTTGCGCTTCACGCCATCAGGATTGAGTCAGAAGCTTTGGAAGCATCGTCGGTAGAAGCACTTGGTCATCTCAGGAGTTCACAAAAAGATGATGCTGTTGTTCGAGTTAGTCAGGACCAGTATTATGCCTTAATAAGAAGAGCTAAAGAGGAAACAGCGCTAGCAGAATGGAGGGTTTCGCTTTCCATGGAACAGAAGCTTGCTGCTGAGGAAAGCCGAAATTTTGCTTTATCAAGATTAAAGGAGATAGGGAGAAATATAGTAAGTAAAGGACGAAAAACAATAGTAAATGAACGAGAAGAACAATCCCCAGTCATTGTGGAAGCTGGTCAAGTGAAGAGTGGATACGATTTTCCTAAAGCTCGAGCTGAAGCAACTGCAAGATCGAATTCGAGAAAGTTGAGAAAAGGTGTGGGAAGATCAGCAAGAAAAAGCAAGAAAAAGAAATTATCCATTTTTAGTCGATTACGAAGCTTTCTTGTTCCAACCTGTTCAAAATTATTTGGATAAATAACTTCCAATGAGGCAAATCAGTTGTCGGTGACTGTGACAGGAATAATAAGACTAAAGGTTCAGAAGTTTGATGTAGTGTCCTGCGTCAGTTAAGCTTCTTATTATATATACATTACAGACCCAAGTTAATTCAATCTCTTGGGATCATAATTTGTATTAATTTGCCATATATTACTGTATATTTCAATTTCAAGAATTGAAGCTCTTTTAAAAGAATATGGCTACCGATAAACAGAAGATGGTAACACTTTTAAGCATCGTTTAAGATTGTATTAGAGATATCATTCCCAGTATCCTTCTGACTTTTCTTGAATCCAAGCTTCAGGTATATATAATACCAAAGTAATTTTTTCCCTTGTTTACATCTTTAATTTCTTGATTTTTGTTGTGTTTTAATAATTTTTCTTTTGTTTTGTTTAGGAATTGGATGGACCAGACGCAAGAATTGCAGATTACTTTGACACAATTGCAGGGACAAGCACTGCTGATGGCTACCACGCTTACTGCTCCAAACAAGGGAAAACACCTATTTATAAAGCAAAAGACATCAACAACTAATATTCATAACACTGTCCCAAGATTTTCCAACAAAAGGTTCTCCCCTCCCCCCGCCCCCCCTTTGAACATATTAGACATAATTAATCTGGTTTTCGGATTAATTAATCAACAGAAAAAAATTCATTAGCTCGATAACAAATTTTGTTGGTGAACTATTGGGCCAAAATATGATGGAAAATATGCGAGATCATTCACAAACTGACTTGGTAGGAGATAGTGACGATGAAAGATAGAGAATTTCTGTTTGCAATCATTTGTTTTCTTTTTACACTCTCTTTATTTTTACATCTTCTTTTTTAAAAATTTCTTTCCACAACTCCCTTCTTTTCCTTTTCTACCCTTTTAATTTTTACAATTCTGTTTTCTCATTTTTAATTACACAACGTATTTTCACATTAGAATTCTCATTTTTCTTGTCACCATAACATCCAAACACTTTATATTAAAACAAGTGATTAATTCGAGACAAACACCTTATAATAACATCTGTGATTTTTTAAAAAAAATCTATATTTTATAAAAACATTCAAATATCATTAATTAAATATCATGTCATTTAAATTAATTATTTCTGGCATGACAATATTTACATCATTAAGACAATGATTCAAATATTTTAATGCAATCAATATATGAAACTTTTCATTAGTGAGGACAATTATATCGA
This sequence comes from Omphalea diandra, assembly GCA_949677035.1. Lineage (NCBI taxonomy): Eukaryota > Viridiplantae > Streptophyta > Magnoliopsida > Malpighiales > Euphorbiaceae > Omphalea > Omphalea diandra. The sequence continues at coordinate 28,968 of CATIWR010257721.1, read as the reverse complement.
TATTTATATCAATTGCACACAATAAAAGATATTGATGTGATTTGATTCATTAATACCTAAAATAAAAATATTTTCTTTAGTTAATTTATAAAGTATGATAAGTTTTTATAAGAAAAATTTATGAAGTGTGATAAGTTTTAATAATATAAAAGGTGGTATATAAGTTTAGTTAATTTATAGAACAATGATAAATTTTAATAATATAAAAAAATTATACATAAGTAGCAAGAATGAAAAAAATAATTTATTTAGGCATATAAATAATATAATATATCAAAATTTAAGATAAATGTAAAGAGAAAATAAGAGGTTGTAAATAGAAGTATCCGCGCCTGTTATCCTCTCAACTGATGATGGATGTACATTGTTAATATCCAAGTCTACACAAGACTGATAGAAAAAGCAAAAAAAATAAAAAAAAGAAGTTGGGGGGGGGAAGGAATAAAAGTAATCTCCACTGTCACATTCTTGCTCTTGTTTCCCTTGAGTAGAAAACTAATTTCCTGCTAGCAAGCAAACGGTCTAATGCAGCTCAACCAAGACAAAAGAAAATATGAAAAATTCAGTAGTGCCAAGGGTATGATTCATCCAATAAAACAAGACTGCCACCCCTGAATCTTTACACATACATTAAGTCAAAGATGTGAAAACAAGAAAATGTACCATTTATAGCCTCCAGCTTCAAAAACCCCTAATTCGTATTTCTTCACCGCAGGCAATGAAAAAAAAAACTAGTGTACTGGATTGACAGTGCTTAGATATTACCCTATATGACAACAATGGCATTAACAATTTATATGTTTTCATATGTATAAAAGGAGAGAGTTTTGACTCATGAAAGACAAAAAGCATTGGACTGTTGGAAGAAATTAGAAAACTTCGTTAGTTGAGAAAAAATGATGAATAGTCATTAAAAAGAAAAATAAATGATAAAAATATTTCTGACTAGATAAAAGAGAGTTTAGTTAATGGAACAAATGCTTTATTAGCAGAGAAAGTTTGGTCATTGAAGATAATGTTAATAACAACGAACAGAGGGAGGGGGTATCCATACTGTCTTGGGCGCCTAAAGCATTCACAACGTTGGCCATGGACCAAGCTCGCCAAAAAAAAATTAATCTGCAGGTAGATGTGAAAACAATAGAACTCTTGACATTGGTTCTCCTACTTGTAAGAATGGAAAATTCTTAGTCCAAACTTGAAAGTTGTTGAGGATCCCCCGCTGAAAAAGAAGTTGAAATCGAATCCATCCCCTGCTTGTAAATACGAGGTACATAAACAAGGTTTGAAAAATACATATATCATGTACCACTCCCTTGGGATTTTTCAATATTTCTAATTTGAAAGATTGCAAGATCTTATTAGGAATACCCTGTCGTGAATGAATAAATATCTAGTCACAGTCAAACTGAAAGCATGAGCATTTTTCATCAAGAAAGCATAAACACAGTTCACCTCATTCTCATGTGTTTTACTCAAGCATCGCAGCCGCTTGCTTGATTGTATGATGATTCCAATCTCAAACCTTTAATTGTTAACAACTAGAACAGTAACCAAAACAGTGAGGGGAAAAAAAAAAAAAGATCTTCAGGAAAATATTAGGTCCGAAATTGAGTTTTAAACTGTATGGTTAAAATAGCAACAATTTATCAAGTGAATCATGTCCCTAAGCCATTAACAGAAACACAACTAGGTAAAAAGCACATGAGATACACAAAACCATGAACCTAATGGATTGCAAATGCAAAAATTTGAATTCTTCACCGAATAGCATTCATATCACAGCTGAGCAAACAAAGCACATGACAACAGTTTGCACAAAAAAAAAAAGTGGCTCAGAAGGAAAACTGACTAATTCACAACCCTAGAAGAATTGCACGCCTTATCCTATGATCTTATATTTAAGTATCCAAATCAGCACAAAGACTCTGAAACAATACCAAGCTTTATCCATAAAAAGCTTCCTAAACCGCTCCATAACTTTGACCATGAAGTTATGTTGTGCAAATTACATCACCTTGCAGGATCCTGCCAGCTTACACTGTGCTACGAAGATAATCCTTCAGATTTTCGCTTTGTATAGCCCAAATCAATTAGCTTCTCCACCAATTTTCTCTCCGCACTTGCCTAACAACACAAATAAAGAGTAAAAGAACAATCAGCGAAGGATTTCTGGTATGCTAATTCATAGTCATAGATACACAAATACGCAGGTACATATGTGAGAGAGAAAGAGAGAGACCTCAAGCGTGGGAGCGTTTTTAGGAATATTACAAGCAAGGATTACATTGAGACCAGTCTTTAACACTGTAAGTAAACAAACATGAGAAATTTGTAAACCGTTTATGCCAATAAGAAATAAAAGAAACTGAATTTATTTTCCACAAGACTTGCCAACACGTCGAGCAATGCCAGAACCCGTATTATCAGAGACTCCTCCAAGTAAACAAGTAACACTCGCCGCATTGCCCTGTGACGAATTATCAAACAAATAGACAACAATTTGTTAACAAAAAGAGAAACAGAAAGTAGCTGTAGATGGACAAGAAAGAAAGACAGCGAAACTTACAGGCCGAGTGGGCGCAGCACCATACAGATGGCCAAATTTAGCAGAATTGCACCCAACCCATGCATATATCTATATAAGTACAATCAGTCGCAACCTAACGGATTGGAGAGCGAAACAGTAATTAGCAAAGAAGAGAATAACAATAATAATAATAGTAATACCTGTTTGGGAAAACGGATGATCTGAAAATGAAGGGTCACGTCATCCACGATTTCCATGAAGCACGTGACCTGCAAGCCACCGGCGAGGCCGCCAGAAGCATCGGAAGATGAAGATGATTCTTCTACTTTGAGATTTTCCAAAGACCCATCCAAGACATTAGTTTCAAAATTTTCACCGCTCATAATTGATAATATAAAGCTAATTCCCTGATAGAAGGTTTAGATTTTGGAATCAGGCAAAAAAGAAGAGAATTAGGCTTTAGTCGAGTGGAGTTTGAATTCAACACTGCTGAACTCCAGCTTGATTCTAAAATTTGAAGACCGAGGTTCAATTTTTATGCTTTGAGCCCAACTCAATTGAATACTCAAAATACGCTAAACTCATTCTGGCAATATATATATATATATACACACACACACTCTAACTCAATTTTATATTTACTTATATAAATTTTTTTTACAAACATTATAAATTAAAATTTTGAATTGAATATATTCAAATTAAAATTAATAATATATATATATATATATTAAAAAAACTAATTAGATTCTTAAACTTTTTAAAATGAGCTATAAATTTAAGTTATTTTTTAAGAACTTTTTAAACTAATCAAGTCCCTCAAATAATTTAGTGAACGTAGAAATCAATTGAGAGATTTGTCATACAAAGATATGCCTAACATTTGAAGTCTTAAAACAAACTTTTAATAATTAAATTAAAAATCTTTCACACCTCTATTTCTCGATCTCTCTCTTAATTAATAGATGGGAAGAAAAAAAACAATTTAATTTCATAACCAACTGAAATTAAATCTAAAAATATCATATTAAGAGTAAGATTAAACTATCATTAGTAAAACATTTAAGAGTTAAAAAAACTCATCAAATGAATTAATGGTTTTTAAAGGTTTTTTTTATTATTGTGCCACTACTCTATGTGAATTTTCATCAGTAACCTCTATGGCTAGGCAATAGACCACGAACAAAAAGTCATTTTCTAACATCTCTCTTTCTTGCTTTCTCTTTTATTTTAATAAGTTATTTTTCTTTTTTCAATTTATAATCTTAAACTTTAGCCAAAATCTCATAATTTTCTGGATTTCTATTTTTGACATTAAAGTTTATTAAATTTATCATCATTTGGCAACTTTTAATTTCAATTTTTTTTTTTTCAAAATTCTGTCTAATATTTGAGTATTGAATTTGATCATCACCATCTATGTTTTGTTTGTAGTATTGGTTGTACATTCTTGGACTTTTATGCTTATTTTCTTATTTATGGATTTGCAAGTTAAGTTTATCCTCTACTTTCATCATTTTACTATTTTCAATTTCGAAAAATATTAGTGGAAGTTATCTACTTTTTATTTCATTGAATGCTAATTTTACTAATTGTGGAGAAATTTTCTAAAGAAGCTTTTTTATGTTGAAATTAAGAAAAGTTGTATCTTGAGATTTTTAATAATTTTTTATACTATTTTTGTTGGTTAATAATAAAAGGATGAATTTCTACCTTGATATTTGTGAAAATGGAAATGAAATCAAATTAATGAAAGAACGTGTTGGCCCTTGAGCACTAAGAAATGAGGTCAAATTAGTGAGAAATTAAAAAATTTGTAGGAAAGGTGAAGAATATGAAAATTGAAGAAGCAGGAGAAAAAAGTGAACGCACAATAGTTTATAGTGGTTCAGATGTCAATGAACTCTACATCAACTCCTCAATTCCTCATAATTGATATTTCACTAACACTAAATGGTATTTCCAAACTCACACTAAACTTATACACTTTATATTTTATGGATCACATAAAACCTTACAACTTGTATTTTAAGGTTGACATAAAAAATCTCTCTAGTGTTTTCCCAAAGGCTCACACTTAACCTATTACAAGAGTTTTTTTCAACTAAGGCTAACTCTCAAACCTAATAACAATGGTATTTAATACTCACACCCAATAATATTAACTCACATACAAATAATTAAGGTTGAGAAGCAAAATTGTAAGAGTTTGACTATATTCAATGTTATTCTCTTGCATTCATGTTTATTTGGTAGAGTATTTATAGGTCACAAACACCAAATAAACGTTACTAAGAAATTACGTCTAAATTTCTAAGGCAAGCTAGGCAAATCTTGCATTAAATATCTGTCAGACTGATTCCGTAGTCATGACTGGTAAGTTGTGGTTGCAATTTTCTATCTTGCACTAAAAAAGTTAAAATCACGGTAGAAAATCTCGTGTGTATCTAACGGCTAGTCCACATGGTATGTTGTTTTTAGTCTTCCAAGAAAAATGGCCATGGTGTTCTTCTAACCAGCCAAAAGTCGCGATCGCGATTTGATTTCTTATTGGACGTGACTGCACCACGAATCCTTCTTTTTGAGAAGGAGAAATTGTTTCAGCAAGTCACGATCTCCAAGGCCATTTCACCCTGGCGAATTTTGATATGTCAATAGTTATCTTGGACACCTAGCAAGCTCTAGTTGTGGACTCAGTTTTCTGCAAGTAATTATAAAAATCGCGATCGCGATTCCCAATGTTGTGCTCACCGCGAATCCATTTGATCGATATTCCCAACGTTATGCTCACCACAAATCTGTTTGTTTGGTCTCCATTGCTTTTTTACTTAGGTCGCGACAATTATTTGCTCCTTGAATCTTTCTGAACCAAAGTCATTCATTCTTCTTGTAAGGTCGTTGTCGCGAATTTGAAGTCCTTAGTCGTGAATTAGGATATCTTTCATAAAACTTAACACTTAAACTTTCATCCAACTTCCAATGTATATCTGTCTTAAAAAACTGCAAAATCAAGACTTAAAAAAGATGTTAAAAGATATCAATCTACATTGTTAAGATAAAAAAAGAGAGTTTTGACTAAGGTTTGACCAACATAGTCCTACAATTTCCTCCTTTTTTGATTTTGACAACTTAGTTTGATTTTGTAGAGGATAAAGAGTTATATTATGTGAAGTTGAGATGGTTAACTTAGTTTAATAAATTAAACTTAGTAATATACCAATTTAAATATGAAATGCAAATAACTAAATTAAGAGTGCTCCCCCTCAAATTATACTCCCCCTTAATTATGTCATGTAATTTCTTTTCACTATTTCTCTCCCCTTTGTCAAGATCAAAAAGAGAGATGAGGACAGTTCAAATTGATCAAACATGGATAAGTATAAAGGAATCTAAGTAAAGAACAATTATGTTGCATTGATACCAAAAATAGACATAAGAAACATAAACGTTAAATTTTATTAATATGGATAGACAAAACATAAAGATGGGGGATCACAAACTTAGGCCTAAAATCACATAGAACAAAAGAAAATAAGCAAAAAAAAAAAAAAAGAGATTACATCCTAAGAAAGCTAGAAAATTGGAGACCTATCATCATCATTAGAGTGTCCAATTTCTTCATCTCCTCCTCCACCCTATGCTTTATTCCTTTCTTCCACCTCTTGGTCTTTTTCATCTTCTGGAGTATCCTCCAATCCTCAAAGTCTGAGAGGTGGCAAGGTGTGGCACCCATCTTCTCTTGAAGTTCCACTAAGTCACTGTGGAGGTGGAAAAGAAGAAGAAATCTCCTCTTGATCATCTTCACTACCTTGTCCAATTTCTTATTAATTGGGGAGAGAGAGATGGCAGAGAACTTTGGCTTTTGTTTGGGCTTGGGAGATGATATTGGTTGGGCACCCACCTCTATCACAAGCCTCTTCCTCTTTGAGGCTTGAGTAGTTTCAGGCTTTTTAGCCCCAATTGATCTTAAGGTATAAATATAAGTGTCTGGATGTATAGCCTTAGCATTGATGAGATAGGGTAAATCAAAGAAATTATGGAACGACAAATATTTCTTTGTGAGGAATTTCTCATTTTCCTCATTAAGGGCTTTCACAAATCTGTAGATGGTTGTGACATGAGAAGGTAGAAGAAATTAACTCTTTGGCTTCGTATGTAAATCAATTGATCCACAAGGTATTGACTGATTGAGATAAGCTTGTTTTTGGTTAAACAAAACAGAAAATGCTAAGTCTTTTTGGGAGACCTTTTCATTCCCATCACCTTTAGCATTTACAAAAAAAGTAATAATGCAATGAAGAAACCAATTTGGTAAGGTGTCAATGTATTTAACCAAAGATGTTTTTGGATCATGTTTTGTTTCGATAGTATCTCATAACAAAATTCAAAATATATGACATCAAGTGTAGAGATGATGAAAGGGATATCATATTCCACTCGAAGGTTGAAAAGGTTAGAGAGTTGCTCAAAAGTAATAAAGTAAGGCTTTCCAAAAGCCCGAAAGACTAACCCATATAAACCTATTTTAGATTCGGCTTTCCTGTTCAAGGTGACAGTACATATGAACTCATTGAAGATTTTTTCATATCCGAGTTCATTTCAAAAGATAAACTTGTTCCAGCCCAAGTTGGATAATAAGGCATGAATTTCATCATTGATTCTAAGCGACTCAAGGAGAAAAACATATGGAATTTTATTAAGTTGGATTATTTTGTTAGAGTTAGCTTTGTATCGATCTTTCTCCTCTTTGGTTATTCCCTTCATTAAGTGAAGGCAAAAAGGACCAGAAGGTTGGGCAATGTCCTTACCTTTCTCTACTCTTGAAAGCTTCTTAGGTTCCATTTAGGGAAGTTAAGAGAGTTTTTAGGGACTTGTAAGAGAAAAAGAGTTATAGATGAAAAGGGAAGTTAAAAGTAAAATTAAGGGGTGTTAGGATGATTTAAAAAGGCAAAAACCTTATGGAAAATGATAACAAACGATAAAAAATACATTAAATAAGGGGTTGACATCGGTTGATAATCAAATCAATCAATCAATGTCTGATGGTTACTCAAATTTGAGATCGCAAACCTCAGGTCACGATCGCTAATTACAAAAATTATGAATAACGATTAAGAATTCCTCGAAAAATGAAAGAGTTAACAGTAAAAGAATTTGAATTTTGAAAGAATTTATAGTAGCAATTAAGAATAACGATCGCAAATCATAAGTTTAAGTGAAAAATGATGAGTGTCTATAAATAACGACCATGATTTGTTCATAGCGACTGCGAATTACAAAGCAAAAAGAAATACAAGGAAAGAATATGAGTTGACCTTCCTACTTGTGATCTAGTCAATGTAATGATGATTAATTCTAGCAGATTGGCATAAAATACTCAATTTCTTAAAGAATTAACATATTAAATATAATCAATATCCATAAAATTCAAACACGCAATTCAATCATTCTAAGTAACAAACATAATAAGAAATAAGAAGTGAGATATAATTTTTACCCTAGGGAGCTTCCATCAAGAATCCTTAGTTCCATTTTAATAAAGTTCATCCTTTATTCATTAAGGAGTTTAGTGAAAATATCTGCAAGTTGATGATTGGTGTCAATAAACTTTAACACCATATTACCGTTTTAGACATGATCTCTAAGAAAATGACGCCTAATGTCAATGTGTTTGTTCTTAGAGTATTGAATGAGATTATTTGAAAGATTTATTGCACTTGTGTTGTCACATTTAATGAGAATGTGATCAACATCTTTGCCATAATTTTTGAGTTATTGTTTCATCTAAAGAACTTGGGTGCTACAACAACCCGCTGCCATATATTTCACTTTGGCAATAGATAAAGAAACTGAAATTTGCTTCTTACTAAACCAAAAAACTAAGTATTCTCTTATAAATTGGCAAGTACCAAAAGTGTTATTTTTATCTAATAAGCTACCAATATAATTCGCATCTGAATACCCTAAAAGACTAAAGGATGTATTCTAAGGATACCATAAACCTAAATGTAATATGCCATATAAATATTTAAGAATCCTTTTAATTGCTTTCAAATGAGATTCCTTAGGACATGATTGAACCTAACACACATGCATACACTAAACATGATATCGGGTTTAGAAGCAGTGAAATAGAGGAGAGAACCAATCGTACCTTTATATCTTTTTTCATCAATTGACTTACCTAATTTATCTTTGTCTAGCTTGGTGGTAGCACTCATTGGTGTCTTAGCTACTTTGCATCCTTTCATGCTAAATCTCTTGAGCAGATTTTTTGTGTACTTGGCTTGGTTGATGAAGATGTCCTTTTTGGTTTGCTTGATTTATAGGACCAAGAAAGAACTGAAGTTCTCCTATCATGCTCATCTCAAATTTTCTAATCGTACACTTAGCAAAATCTTCACAAGAGATTCATTAGTAGTACTGAATATAATGTTATTAACATATATTTACACAATGAATATATCTTGATTGTGCCTTTTTACAAATAAAGTTGTGTTAACCTTTCATTTTTTAAAATTATTTAGTAAAAGAAATGAATTAAACCTTTCATACCAAGTACTTGGAGCTTGTTTCAAACCATATAAGGCTTTAATTAATTTAAAAACATGTTTTGGAAAAATATGAGACTCAAAACAAGAAGGTTGTTCAATATAAATTTCCTCTTCGATGAGACCATTTAAAAATACACTTTTAACATCCATTTGAAAAAGTTTAAAATTCATGTGGCAAACATATGCTAATATAATCTTAATGATCTTTAATTTTGCTATGGGGGTATAGGTTTCATCATAATCAATGCCTTCTTCTTGGTTGTACCATTTTGTAACCAATCTATCTTTGTTCCTAGTGATGAAACCTTGCTCATCTTAATTGTTCCTAAACACCCACTTACATCCCATAATAGGGTATTCCTTAGGCCTAGGAACTAATTTCCATACTTTGTTTCTGCCAAATTGGTTGAGTTCCTCTGGCATAGCAATCACCCAACTTTCATCAACAAGAACTACATCACCTGATTTTGGGTCAAATGAGAAACAAATGCAAGATTATTATTTAATGTTTGAAGTTAAGATATAGTACTTACTCATTTGGATGTCTCATTAGTGATTAGATCTTTTGGGTGATGTTTGAAGAATCTCCAATCATTGGAAAGATCTTGAACTGAAATTTCTACTTTTTAAGGTTGGGATTTCTTTTCTTCTTTTGATGACTTGTTTTCTTCAAGGTTAATCACCATTTCTCTTGTTCTAGCTCTAATTTCTCAAAGTTACTTTTAAGACTATTAATAAGAGAACCTTTCCCAAGATAAAGTTTACTAGATTTATAAAACACAATATTCATAAATTCTTCCATAATCTTAGTAGTTTTATTGAAAACTCTATAGGCCTTATTAGAGGTGGAATAACCTAGAAAAATTCTTTCATTTGTTTTAGAGTTAAATTTTTCAAGGTTGTCCTTGGTATTTAAAATGTAGTATTTTCATCCAAAACTCTTAGGTATGAAATCTTAGGTTTTCTACCATTCCAAAGCTTATAAGAAGTTTTGTTAAGAATGGATCTTTTGAAAATACAATTAGCAATATAACAAAAAGTATTGATGACTTCAGCCCAAAAGTAATTAGATAAAAAATACTTATTGAGCATGGTTTTTATCATCTTTACTAATATTCTATTTTTCCTCTCTACAATCCATTTTGCTGTGGTGTTCTGGGAATAGAAAAATTATGAGAAATCTCATTCTTTAAGTAATAAGTTTCAAAAGAATCATTTTGAAATTTCTTTTCATGACTTCTTATAGAACAAATGAAGTAACTTTTTCATTTTGAACTCTTTGTACAAAACTTTTGAAAGCATTAAAAGTGTCATTGTTATAGCTAGAAAGAACACCCAAGTAAACCTATAGTAATCATCAATTAGGACAAATGCATAATACTTTCCACCTAAACTAGCACTCCTAGTAGGTCCAACTAAGTCCAAATGGATAAGTTGAAACGGTTTAAATGACTTACAATATTCTTTGCTTTGAAGGAAGTTTGATGTTGTTTCCCCATTTTGCAAGGACCATAAGTCTTATCTTTTGAAAATTTTAGCTTGGGAAGATCATCCACTAGCTCTTCTTTAGATAGGCTTTGTAGGAGCTCCATGATAGTATGACCAAGTCTTCTTTCCATAACCAAGCTTTATTGTTAAGAGACATAAGACATTTGAAAGATTGGTTAGCTAAATTATCTAAGTCAATTAAGTAGGTATTGCCCCTTATTTCACACTTAAAGATTACCTTTTTATCCACCAAAGTGGTAAGCCGACACTCTCTAGAGACATAAGACTTTTGCTACCTTTATCACATAATTGACTTACATTAAGCAAATTGTGTTGTGAACCATCTACCAAAAGAACATTATCAATAAGTGAACAACCATTCTTATTAATTATTCCAATACCAATTACCTTACCCTAGACATTATTTTCAAAAGTGACATTGCCACATTCATTCTCTTTTATGCTTGGGAATAGCTTTTTGTTGCCCGTCATATGTTTTGAGCACCCACTATCCACATGTCAATCATTGTCTTCATTGGAGGCTGCCATATAATCCTACAGAACACAAACAAAGCACCTTTATTTAATCATGCAAATATACTTGGGTCCTTGGAGATTAGGTCTTAAATGGTCCTCTAATTTGAGGTGAGCCTTCCTAATATAACAAAAAGTGTTTATATGACCAAACTTCATGCAATAATGACATTGGAGTTTAGACTTGTAAGTCTTTCTCCTATGTATAACTTTAGTATGAATAGGGGGTCTTCTTATACTATGATGGTGAGACTATGAGCATGTGCATGAATATTTAGGAGTAAAGAGAATTTTTTATGTGTGTTAGGGGTAAGCATGCTTCTTAGTGTAGATGAATGTATGATTAACCTTTTTAGGCTTAGGCTTTGAGCCTTAAGTTTCCTTTCCCTTACCCTTGGGCATGGATGGCTTAGTGTTATGCACACTCTTCCTCCCAATTACCTCAATACTAGATGTATGAGGTGTTAAATCTTTAATAAAAGTAGTGAGAGGGGATGTAAATGATGAGGAGGCTCTATTGAACCCTAAACCATGTCTTACTAGAGGAGGTCTTTGAGATACAATTAATATTTCTAAGGCTTCCTTCCCTTTGTGAAACTTAGAAATAGAATTTATAAGCTCAATTACCGCTCCTTTGAAGGTATAATTTTCCTTTCTCAAGGAGTTTAGAGAAAAAAAAGATCTAGTAAGACTTTTAATAAATTTTTTGAGCTCTTCATTTAAAGTCCTTAACTCACTTACAAACTCATTTTCTAGTTTTGAGCATTAAACTCATTTTCTAGTTTTGAGTATTTCTTTTTGTAAGTTTTTATTTATGACTTATATTTGTCATATCTCAAAGTAAGAGTTTCTAAAAGCTTATCATCTACATTATCAAATACATCATAATTTGCATTAGAGTGGGGTAAAGAACTTACCTCATTAGAAGAGTCTTCTTGTGCATTGAAACACAGGTTTGCCACTTCCTCTTCTTTATCCTCCTTACTAGAGTTGTCATCCTAAGTGGCTTTGAAGTTTTTCTTCTTTTTTTTGTCCCCTTTTTCTTCTTTTTTAGCTTAGGGAAATTATACTTAATGTAGCCTTGCTTGCCACGTTCATAGCATGTTACTTCACTCTTCTTTCTTTGAGGTTGAAAGATGCCTTCTTAAAGTTCCTTTTATCTTTTTTTCTTCTTATCAGCTTTTTAGTCCTTCTAGAAAGTATGGCTAGCTTCTCATCTTCTTTTTCACTGTCATCATCACTTGGGATAACTTTTTTTTTTTTTACCTTAGCTGAGGATTTGAGAGTTAAGGTCTTATTCTCTGTTTTATCATTCTTGTCCCCTTGCCCTTTCATCTTCTTCATCTCCTCATCTTTCTTTAAGGCTAGCTCATGAGTAAGAAGCTTGCCTATGAGGACATCTATGGGCACTTTTCCAATTTATGGATTTGACTCTTAAATGCTACATACCCTAGCACCAAACTTCTTAAGAGGTAAAGATTTAAGTATTTTGGTGTTTACCTTATGATTGGTCAGTACTCTTTTAAATTTCTTCATGTTTGTGATGATGGATAGGAGTCTACTCGTCATATCTGTGATGCTTTCGTTGTCTTTCATCATGAAAAGCTCTCATTCAGTCACATAGATCTCTAATCTTTCGAATTTTACTAAAGTTATGCCTTCATGGTAATTCTCCAAAACTTTCCAAATTCCATGGACTGTAAAACAATGTTGTACTCTTCCTATTTCTTCCATTAATAAAGAACTAAGAAGAATTTTCATTGCCCTTTTATTCCTCCCATTTGATCTTTTATGAGCTTTCACCCATTTCTCTATTGGGATTAACTTTTCACTTCCATCAATCACTTTAGTAGAAGACTTCCACTTTTTTACCACAATATCTCAAAGATCCACCACATCACTATCCAAATATATCTTCATCCTATACTTCCAATGTGTATAGTTGGATCCATTGAAGTATGGCTTGAGATGGGTGTGGATTCCTTCTTGTGCCATTTGTCTTTACTCACTTAATTAAGGATTTCAATGAGACTTGACTCTGATACCACTTGTTGGCCCTTGAGCACCAAAAAGAGGAGGTTGAATTGGTGAGAAATTTAAAAATTTGTAGGAAAGGTTAATAATATGAAAATTGAAGAAGTAGGAGAAAAAGTGAACACATGATTTGGGAGTTAATGAACCCTACCTCCACTCCCCAATTTCTAATAATTGGGTGTTCCACTAACACTAAATAATGTTTCCAAGCTCACACCAAACTTATACACTTTGTGTTTTATGGCTCACACAAAACCTTACAACTTATGTTTTAAGGCTTACATAGAAAAACTCTTTAGTGTTTTTCAAAAAGCTTACACTTAACCTACTATAAGAGTTTTTTCAACTAAAGCTGACTCTCAAACCCAATAACAATGGTGTTTAATGCTCACATCTAACAATATTAACTCATATACAAAGAATTAAGGTTAAGAAACAAAATTGCAAGAGCTTGACTATATTTAATGCTATTCTTTTGCATTCATGTTTGTTTGGTGGAGTATTTATAGGCTACAACCACCAAAGACATGTTATTAAGAAACTATGTCTAAATCTTTAAGGTAAGCTAGACAAATCTTGCATTAAATGTCTATCAGACTGATTTCGCAGTTGTGATTGGTAAGTTGTGGTCGCAATTTCCCATCTTTCGCTAAAAAAATTAAAATTACAGTAGAGAACCCCACTTGTATCTAATGGATAATCCACGTGGCATGTTATAATTAGTTTTCTAAGAAAAATACTAACCAAAAGATGTGGTCGCGATTTAATTTCTTCTTGGACGCAACTAACACCGCGAATCCTTCTGTTTGACAAAGAGAAATTGCTTCAGCAAGTCGTTGTCTCAAAGGCTATTTCACCCTTGTGAATTTTGATATGTCAATGATTATCTTAGACACTTGAGAAGCTTTAGTTATGGATGCAATTCCCTCCAAGTAACTATAAAAGTTGTGGTCACGATTCCCAATGTGATGCTTACTGTGAATCCATCTATTTGGTCTTTATTGCTTTCTTGCTTAGGTCGCGACAGTGATTTGCTTTGTGAATGTTTTTGCACCAAAGTCATCCATTCTTCTTGTAAAGTCATGGTCACAAATTTAAAGTCCTTAGCTGGGAATTACAATGCCTTTCATAAAACTTGAGACTTAAACTTTTATCTAACTTTTAATGCATACCTATCTTAGAAAACTGCAAAATCAACACTTAAAAAAGATGTTAAAATATATTAATCTACATTGTCAAGATTAAAAGAAAGTTTTGACTAAAGTTTGACCAACCTAGTCCTATAGGACGAATAATATTCATTGCCACTAAATAAAGGAAATTATAAACTAATAAATTAATTAATGGTTAATATATTTGCAAAGACATGCATCAATCTTGAATTATAAGTAGTTATAGATGAAATTATAGATGCATAATATGAAGAAAGGAGAGTTTCATAGAAAAATTAAGTCAATCATGTCTATTTGATCAATAATTTAAATCCCCCATGCTTGTTGACCAAAATTCATCCACCATATCTCTCTCATTTACTCATTTATATCTATAACACACTTGTTTGATAAAAATTTTGAATAATCTAAACTTTTAATTTATCAACTATTGATGAAGTGTAGGTCAATCCACTATAAAAGAAATTAGTGATGGAGATGAGATTAAAGGTGGTATTAGTAATGGTGATGAAAGATATAGGAGTTAAGAGAAAATTAATGAGAGAGGATGATTATAGATGATATAAGGTTTAACAAAGAAATAAATGAAAGAGAATGACGGTATTTTTAAAAACAATTTTGTTTTTGATAATGTGAAGATCACGAACAAGCTGATCATTTTGGGGCTTATTATATCATTAAGAAAGATTAGAGGTTTAATTAACCTTAAAAACTAATTTGGGTTTATGTGACTCATTTTAAAAAGTTAAGGATCCAATTAGTCCTTTATCTATATTCCTGCAACCATACATTTGTAAATTAAATATAAAATTTATTTTATTTAAAATTAAATCTATTTTTATTTTATAATATATTAAATAAATAAAAATTTAAATTAGATTTGAATAAAATATTATTAAAAAACTCAAATTTTATAAGTATATAGTAAAAAAAATTTTATTTAATAAATTTTATATTTAAAAATTTTATATTTAAAATTTTAATGTTTTCATTTTAAAAAATAATTTAATAAAAAATCAAATTAAATGAAAGTTATAAAATTTTAATTTTGAAAAAAATTATTTTAATTAAAAATTCAGAATAAAACTATTTGATCAATAGTATAATTTAAATTAATATTATATTTATTTTAAACAAAAAATCACTTTATTATAAATTTATTTTAAATAATAAAATTTAATTAAATTTCATAAATCTAAAATTTATTCAAACAATAGAATTCAATAACTAAAATCCATTGATCAGTCTTCGGTGGGTGAAAGTGGTGCCTTGCTCCGGCTGCTAAGAATTCGTCAGCGAAGAGTGTGAAGCAGAAGAGCGGAACTCGTTGAAGAAGAAGGCTTCAACTGGGAAAGGGAAAAAGTGAGTTGAGCAACAATGGCAGCGAGGCACAAGTCCAAACTTGGAGTTTTGAGTTTTGCTGGTCGTTACTCGTTAGCGTTTCTCCCCAGCAACTAATGACGAGTAAGAGGCCGCCGCCTGATCCTGTGGCGGTGCTAAGAGGCCATCGTGCTTTTATAACGGACGTCTGTTTCCCTCCATCCAAACCTATCCTATTCTCCGGGTAACAATTTCTCCAACTTTTTTTTTTTTTAATTCATGAATCTGTATTTGATTACTTTAATTCACTAATTAATGCTGCAGTTCGGCGGACGGTGAGTTGCGAATTTGGGATACAATTCAACATCGAACAGTATCTTCTGCTTGGTATTCTATTCACAATTTTCACAAATGCGATTCTTTAGGCTGTGCATGTTTCTTTAAAAGAAATTAATTACGTAATTTGGTTGTGTATGTTTATGATTTTGAAGGGTGCATAGTGGGGTGCACGGGATAATATCTGTTGCTAGCGGTCATGTGATTTGCGCTGACAAAGTTATCAGGTGGTGCATTTCTATATCTGTCATGGGATTTTTAAGTGATTGTAGTGGTTGATGTTTTTTTTATTATTTTTGTTTTGGTGATAGCCAGGGTAGGGATGGAACTGTTAAGCTTTGTATATCAGAGAGGGAGGTCTGTCCAGGTATTTTTGAGTTGTTTACCCGTTACTTGATTACTTTAGTAGTTGAATGTTTGTGCTAATACTGTTAGGCCTTTAACAGCTAAGGTTTTTTGGATGCATATGTTAGTGTCATATGGTATAGATAATCAGATTCATCTGCAATGTCCGGTGGTCTATCTTCTTGTTTTTGTGTTTATTTGTGCGAATGTTACTGTTTGACCATTCATCTAGTGAAATTATGTGATACGTAGGTCACGAGTGGCTTTGCTGAATGTAACAACATTTGGAAAAATAAGTGTTTCCTATACCATGCAAAAGACTTAATAAAAAAAATCCATCGTTTGCACAAAATTTTTAGTATTTAGTTTGATTTTGTAATATGTTTATTTTTGCATTTCCCTACTCAATCTTTGTTTCTTATTATACCAAATAAATCATTAAGCTGTGCCGGTGGAGTCGTGGTTCTAGAGTTTTACTGCATGAATTAATCAGATGGTTGCTATGAATAGCTGAATTACGCACTTAGATGTCTTCATACACTCGTTACGATTATTACTGAAGTCTGAATTATGGCACTTATATGTTCCCTCTGCTTCTTTAAAATTATTATTGAACATTGGCTTTGTTTTGTTACCTAATGTCGCCTTTCCTTCCATTTGATAGGGTTCCTGTGCTTACTTTCAAGACAAATTCATTCCATTTCTGCAAGCTTTCTTTAGTGAAGAATCCTTATTTTAGTGAGAGGCAAGATGAAGGACCTACTCACCAATGTGAGAAGGAGTCTGCTGAAACTATTGATACAGATACTTTGGATGAGAGAGAAGGAAAACATGAAGAAGATCCAAAAGAGTGCTCATATTTACAGTGTAGATGTTTGGGAGGACTACTGGCTCCAACTGTTGCTACTATGAGATGCTGTGAGAATTTATGAGACTGTATTTCTTAAAAACTATTGCTTTCTGCTGAATAGACTTGGTCTGAAACAATAAGTTTGTTTGAACACAAGAAGGTATATTTATAATAGTTTGATGAACTGAATAAGAACTTATTTTTCTAGCCTAAATTTGAAATTATCACAGCAATGATTTTAATGCTGTTTGTGTATCTCCTATTTTTCAAGATTTTGTGCAGAGATGGTCTGACATCATAAAGCAACATCATGTACACAGCAACAATCTTAATGCTTTTTGAGTATCTCCTTTTTTCCCCCTAAAATTTTGTGCATAGATGTTCTGACATCATGAAGCAACATTGTGAAACCCTGCTGTAATTGTTTATTTTTATCTGTTTTTGTGGATTTTGCTAGTATGTTTGTCTCTATTGCTGCAAAGTTGCTTAGTATGAGCATTAGTAAATCATTTTGTTTTCAGAATGTGGTATCCATGGACTGAAGTGTGTTGCTATAGCAGGGGAGCAATCTTCTGAGGTCAGCATGCATCTTTGGACTTTTTTTGAGATTTTTTGGTAGTTTCTAGTATTTGGATTTCCAGTTCCTCATAATTTCTATTTATTGTGATATGCAAAGGTCGAGATATGGGATCTTAATAGTGCAGAAAGGATTTCATGGTTACCTCATAATTTCTCTGATGGCTCATCAAGTATTTCTGCTAACAAAAGAGGTCTGTTTCTAACATTTTATCATTTAAAGAATCATGATGCCATTCTTAGGCATTAGTATAATGCTCATCAACTGGACAATGCTTGAAAGGAACTATTATTCTGGCGATCTTCTAAATTGGTTGATAATGGTATAGTTTAATCTTTATTTTCTGGAATAATTGTTATGCCGAAAAATAGTCCCTTAATTTTTTTTTCTCTGATGATCTCTTATCATACTTGTTGGCTTGTTGCCAAAACCATGATTGCTTTGGAATAATTATGCTGATGGATCTTTAGCTTTAGGTATTGTGTAGTTTGATCAGTAAACCTGCTCCAGAACTGTGTATTGGTGTGACTTGATTCCTTAGTGCATGCCTTCTTGGCAAATGGTTTCCTGATTCTTATTTTTCTTTGCACCAAATTTGAGGAAGGGAGCTCTATACTGTTTATTGTACATTATGAAACTGTACATGATTGTTTAATTGTCTAATTACAAAGGAGATGATTTTGAGCGTTTCTAAAATTTGATGGTGCTGCTTGTTTGGTAGATTATGAGGTTTTCTGTCACAAGTATGTTCATTTGTCTTAACTTGTATTTCATTTATCAATTATTCATTATTTTAAATAAAAAATTTAACAATATAAGTGACAAACAATTTTCTTATGTTTGACTAGTTTAATATATTTTTATCAAACACTATACCTAATTTTAGATCCTTGATCAGAGGGGTCTCCTCACTTTACTTTTGTACCTGATACAAGATCCCACATTATAGAGCCTAATCACATGAATTGATAACATTCGAAGTCCTTGTTGTCCTCTCATAGCAGAAGAATTATATTTATTGTTTTATCCATAAGGGGTTAAAATTTTTAATCGGTGTTACTATATGTATCATATACATTTATTTGTACATTGTTTTAAGCATATGTACATCTATTTATAGTATATACAGTCATATTTGTCTCAAGGCCCAAGAAAAGGACGTGACAGGAAGCTTGTTGGTGCTTCCAACAGAACCCTAGAAAAAGAAACAACATTCTTAAAACGTCATCTAAAATTTTGCAGAATGAAGAGAATGCCGCAAGACTGGCGATTTTTGGAAGAAATGTACAAAAGAAATTCAACACCTTCAAATTCATAACTAAGTGTCTATTGGCAGGGATGTGCATGGCTGTTCAAGCATTTCTACTGTCAGAATCTAATGGATTCCTAAATGTCTTGGCTGGGTATAATTTTTTGGTCTTGTCTTTATTCCTCTGACGTTTGCTTGTAGTTTTACAATATGCAGATGGTAGTGCAGCTGCTGTTGCAAACATTAACATCTTATGCCCATGCATGTCATTGTTAAACGCATAAGTAGAACTCATTATTGCGATAGCCACTATATATTTTAGATGGTCATTTATCGTTCAATCAGTTAGTTGTTCTCTGTATCATGTTTGTCTCCTAGAGTTCCTTGATATTTTGAACCATAGCTATGACTAGAACCCTGAAAAGAGGCGTATTTTTGTGTCATAAACTGAGATCAACTACGTTTTATTGATTGTCAAAAGCAAGTTCTATTTGTGTGCATTGTTCTGTTATTTTATTCCCTTTTTCCAACTTGTGGATGTGGCAGTTTTGAGGATGGTTCTATGATTTGGTGGGACATGCGAAATCCAGGAGTTCCACTAACTTCTGTGAAGTTTCATGCTGAGCCAGGTGAGAACCTGCATTTTGACGTTTTTTTGTTTTCTGTTCCTCACAAGAGTTGTTTATTTTAAGTCCTCTGTTTGCAGTTCTTAGCCTATGCATCCATAGGCTGTGCAAGGGGGGTATCTCAGGGGCTGCTGATGACAAGATTGTTTTATTCAGTTTGGATCTTCCCATGGTAATTCACACCTCTTGTTTAGCCTGTTTAGTTTTAAAGTCTTTTTTAGTTACTTGTGTGTGAGAATTGAGAATTAGTTGAATATTGATTGTGTGTGACCCTTCTTTTAATTCCAAATATTAATTGTATGCTGTAAAATTATATGAACTGAAATTTGTGCCAGTGAGATTATTCATATGGTACTTTCTTTTCTTTCTTTTTCTTTTTAAATTGATAAAATATACCTATATTTTTTTCCTCTTCTATTTTGCTGCAGTCTACCTTATTGGAGTTTGAGTAGTTTGCCTAATATATTTTCAATGATAGTGATGAACTTTCCTTTCTTCCTCTTCTCTCTCTCTCTCTCTCTCCTTTCTGTACCCTTTATGCCTTTTGCACATTGATATTGGTATAAGATATAGGAAATTATCTTCTCCCTCTTCTTCCTTATCTTCACCTTATATTTGTTTATTCATCTGCTGCAGCTTGAGTAGCTGTTTTAAGTCCACTATTAGAGATATTATTACTTTTAACTTCGTGTTAAACTGTCATTATTGACTAGGGCTCTTGTATCATCAAGAAAGAGATTACCTTGGAACGACCTGGTGTATCAGGCACCTCTATTCGTGCAGATGGCAAACTTGCTGCAACTGCTGGGTGGGATCACAGGTTGGTACAACTAGTTTGAACTTTGAGTAAGATTTCCTTTTGGTAGTTTTATGGAATTTCATAAGCAATTATAGTCTTAAATTATTGTGATGCATCATAATTTTGGTTACTATAGAGAAAACACAGATAGTATTCACTCTGGTTTCAGGTTATTGAGCTGGATATCCTTAAATTTTTACAGGCAAAATCCTTTGTTTTGATATCTTGGAATTTTTTTTTTTTTTCAACTTGATTATTTAGGATTCTTAAAAACTTCATGATGAAATGCTTCTGGAAGTAATAGGTTATGAGAGTTACTGATTTTTCCAAGTAAATTTTCATCTGACAGTGCTTGTTATGAATATTTTAGGATTAATATCTCAAGACAGCTTGAGAGAGTGAAGCAGGAGGAGAATCATCTTTTAATGGATCCCCAAGTGGTTTATCAAGGGCACTTTAACTACATGGTGTTTAAGCTTTTAGGAGTCATGCTATGCTGTTTGTTTTCCTTCCTCATTGTGTGTTCCCTCCTCATTGTATGTTCCCCCTTTTATTTCCCACTTATGCCCTGGAGCAACGTACTGCATTGAAACATATCTTCAACCTTTATTGCTTATGAAAAGAAAAAAAATGATCCTGACACAGAAAGGAAAGAATGACACAATTCATCTAAATCTATAAAGATGGAATTGTGTTCTTAAATTTTTGTCTCTTTAATGAACTTTTGAATTTGAATATTTAGAGCAGAAAAAGTCTCGTGTAAAGTTATTTAGATTTACAATCTTGGAGATCTGATTATTGAAACTTCATTGAGCCTATAATGCCTGTAATTTGCTATATTTGAGTGAGAGTTCTTTTTTCTTATATATCTCTTGTAGATTTGAACTTGCAGAGTAATGGTTATTCTCATTTCTCATTTGTTTCTTTTGATGACAGAGTCAGGATATATAATTACGCCAAAGGAAATGCTCTGGCAATATTGAAGTATCACCATGCTACGATATCTTATTATCCCTAGTAACTATAACTAATTATCCTTCTTTATGCCTTATTCGCCATATATATATAACAACCTCCAATTCCCTTTCTTTTCTCTTCTCTTTTCTTGCACAGAAAGCAGTTCTTATGATAATTATCTCTTGCCTTTTGCCCTGTTTATTTTGTCTTTTGCACTTGCTTGGGCATCAGTGCTCGTATGGGTAGATGCTTCTTTGCTTAACTTGTCATTTGTGAGTTGTAATAACTGTTGAGCTGAATCCTCTCTTCCATGCTAACTGGTGGTAAATAAAATTGTTTTTGATATGTTAACATTCTTTGCTGCCAAAATCATGTCTGCTTGCATGACAATTTTGTAAAAAGAAAAAAAAAAAAAAAAAAACTCTTAGCTGTTCAACAGTGGCCATAGCTGACTGGCAACAAGAGCACTGATTACCACCAATTGTGAGAAATTTTCAATGGTTGGAAACCCTACTGGGGAGCGGTGATGTTTATTAAACAGGCATTCTCTTCAAATTAATGAATAAAGCTTTGTCCATCCCTAGAATTGCATTGTAAAAAAAATGTCGTTCTCAAACCTGGTTAAAATTTCCCACTTAAGTAAATATCCTCTAAGAAAAACTAAGATTATTAACCCTGTTCTCTTAATGTCAAAGACTTAAGAGCATCCTTTATTTGTCAAATTTGTTAGATAACAATAGTAACTCCGGTTTATCAGACTATTAATTTTGGGTTCAGTTTGTAATATATGCAATTGAAATAGAGTTATTATCATATAGCCGGACTATTTAGTGTAAGCCATAGACTCTCGGGGTGCTCATTTCAATATGCCAATAATGTGAAATTTCTTAATTTAATTGGTTTTTGGGGAACGACATGAGGCTTACTGGTATCATTTCTCTGAAAGTATACGTTTATTTGGCTTTATTGGGTTCTTATAGGCTTGTCTTTACCCCTTCAGTTCTATTCAAAATCTTATTCATATTACTTCTCTGAATGTAGACATTGCAATTGTTGCAGTGTAATGCTGTCTCATATTCATCTGACTGTAAGCTGATGGCCTCTGCCTCAGAAGATACTACAGTTGCACTGTGGGAACTGTATCCTCAAACTTAAAATAACATGGTATTCATTGAGACTGATCTATACATGGCCTGGTTGTTGCTAGTTTTCTGAGTCATTGGCACGTCCTTTTGTACTTCGTTTCTGTATATGACATGGAAGGCGGTAAAGCGTTTCTCTAGAGATAGTATATCTGTTATAGGCGTCATCGTTTATGCTCTTTGAAAATTAATGTATTATTATGTAAAACTCTCATGAATATTCGTCTACAGAATGCCCTGGTGTTTAGAATTTAGAACACGGCTTGAAGATTAGGTTCAACTCCAATTGAGGTATGGGATTTGGGAGGGTCATCTTGCTGTGTAGTTGAGGGTCGATAGGGTTTCCTATATCAATTTACATACGACAGGGTCTCATAGGGAGAAAACAAATTGCACTTTATGCATTCTGAAATGTATCTGATTCTTTCTCTGAATTATGCAATATTGCTAGTGGAATTTTTTTTTTTTTCTAATTTAGTTTTATTACATCTATTATAGTCCACGGTCTTGATGTTTTATGTGCTGCTTTGAAAAACAAAAAGGAGTGGTTTCAAACAAATATGCGCCACTGTGTGTTCAATTGGTGAATCTTTGATATCGAAAGCCGTGCACAACTGCTGATCTTCCATCCAAGTGTCAAGTTGCTGAAGAAATCTTCAATAGTCTAGCGCCCAGTCAATGGTCTTTTTCAGCACCTTGAACAAAATGCTGCTAGGCCCACAAGTCTGGGTTACAGCAAGTCTGGGTTACGTAAATGCAGCTGTATAGCTGTATAAATATGCTTTTTTTTCCAAGCCTATCTTGGTACTGGATGAAATTTAAGTTATTAGGTGTTGACTGTTACTTGTCAGTTGTTTAACTCACATAATTAAGTCAAGCTGTTTGGTACTATAAACAATTTAGTAGTTTATTGGGAAATTTAACACTTGTTAATTCTGCTTATCAAAGCTATTCTTCTAGGCCATTTTTGAAATAAATCATATAAGAAAAGAAAATAAAATAGTTATATTGATGAGAATTTTATTTAGTGATGAAATTATATTGATTGGGAAGAATTTTAAATTGATAGAATTCAATTGAATTTTATTATTTGGAATAAATTTATAATAAATTGAAATTATTTTATTTTTCTAAATACTTTTATTTATTTAAAATAAACATAATATTAATTTAAGTTATAAAGTTGGTATATAATTTTATTTAAATGATTATTGACTTAATTTGACTTTCTCATCAAATAATTTATTTTAAAATAATAGAATTGAATTATTTTAAATATAGATTTTATAAATAAGAGAATTATTAAAATTGAATTATTTTTATTTTTTTATTGAATTCCTTTAAAATCTAAATTTACAGTCTTAAGCTTTTGGATTAAATTGTGAGATAATAAATTTTGTAAATTACAACAAATCACAACTTCCTTACAATAAGTGGCGGTTTTTAAAGTTCTAAAATAATTGTTATTTATTTAATATATGATATATTTTAATAGATTAATATATTATCCCACGTTGAATCAAGACCACTGCAATTCTGATAGTGCCTTCAAATTATTTCTTCCACGTTTGAGATAATCACCAACTTTTATCCTATCCCAATGGATGTGTTGCTGTTTTGAGTTTTCCCTCTACTATTTTAAAAGAAGCTGAATATTCAATGAATATATTTTACTTCTTTTGAGTCTCTTTTTTTCTTTTAAAAAAATATTAAAAATTTTTTTATATTGATGAAATTCGAACCTGGACTCTATTATGCCTGTTGTTGGTGGTGTAGTTTTTGTTTTTTTGTTAACAACCTCTTCTGAATGTATATACATAATACAGCAAATGTTTACCATATTTATGTTCCTGTCCGTCAGGATGCATCATTCCACGGGGAAAACTAAACCTGAACTCACATGGAAAAAGCCAAACAATACCTTACCAAGCAAGCCACCATATAAAACATCTATTTACAGTTTTCACCGAGTAGATTAACTAGGCTTCTTTCATCAGCAGTAACCAAGCAACTTTTAAGCCAATTTAGTGTCAACAATGTTGCAATGCATATAAAATTGAAAGGCACTAATAAGGGATCACTGCCTCTTATAATCGAGTTTAAAAAAAAAAAAAAATACTCACATAATTAGCATATATATATATATGATGGAACGTTATAGTAAAGTAACTTAAAAGAAAAATTTTAAAAATTTTTCCTTAATTGCAGAAAAATTTGTAAACGTAAATTAATTAAATGATAACTTCGTAAAATTTATGTCCAATATCATCTCCTTTTTATATGTAAAATAATATTTTATCGTGTGATAATTGACTGTATTATTTTTCTTAGTTACATATTACTATTAGAAAATTAATTTTCTAATTCTTACCTTTATTTTAATCATAAATCTTAAGAGTATACTTAGAAATCATATAAGTTAAAGGTTACAGATAAAATGTTATAAACAACCGTGTTCATAATTTTTCTTGATAATCTCAAATTAATTTATGTAATAACTAAAATTAAGTCTATTATGGTTGATTTTAAAGGTGCAATATATATATATATATATATATATATATATATATATATATATATATATATATATATATATATATATATATATATTATCAACCTAATTTAATAATTTTTAATAAAATAATCGGTTTTTTTTTACTTACAAGATTCATGTTAAAAAAATTTATAATAAATTTTAAAAAAAAACTCTTTTTAACTTTTGCTCTAAAAAACTCTGTAAATTAAATGGTTTAACTAGCTTCTATAATTTGGTGACCCACATGGAATATTTTTCAAGGCAAATGGATCTTGGAAACATCCTTAGGGATTTCAGCTGCCCTTCTAATACACTATCAACTATCTTCTGTTTGTTCTTACGTTATATATTAATATATACTTCTTTGATATTTCATTAATTATCAAACTCATGAAAGCAAAGCAAATGGCTACCTTGCACGCTCAGATGGCAGAATTAGCTGAAGTAAAGCAAGAACTGAAGAAAGCTAAAGACAGCACTACACAGTCATTCTTAGCATCAAGACCTCTAACCGACGAGCTTGAAAGGCTAAAATCAGGTCTTGCTATTTCTAAGAACCTAGCGTCTATGTCCAATGCTATGATCTCAGAGCTCGGAAAAAAGCTTGAGGCCACAAATATGAGCATCACATTGAAAATAAATGAAGAGCTCGAGGCAAAGAGGAAGAGTGATGAAATAACTAAGTTGTTGCATGAAGCACGCGAAGAATTGGAAATGATCAAAGGGGAATTCGGGGATGTTCGAAGTGCAAGATCGAATTCGAAGCTGAAACAAGTCCTGAGGATGAAGAGACAGACTCTGCGGACATTACAACTGACTCTCTGCGCTATAGAGATGGAATCGGAAGCATTTGGAGCTTCAGCAGCAGATGCAATGGGGCATATAAACAATTCATCAACAACTGATTACAACACTAGTAGTGTTGAACTCACAATGGAGGAATACTATGCCTTAACGGAAAGAGCAAAAGAGGAAACAGCACTTGCTGAATGGAGGGTTTCGCTCTTCTTGAAACAGAAACTTGCAGCTGAAGTAAGCCGGAACTTGGCTTTGTCGAGATTGAAAGAACTAAAGAGAAGGAAAACAGAAAAGAAAGAGGTAAATGAACAAGGGAATATCAATGAAGAGGTAATAGAAGAAGAACAAGTTCCCGGCAGAGTAGATATTTTGCCTAAAACTCAAGCCAACACAACCAGGAAGTCCAACAGGAATTCATGGCAAAACAATGGAAAATCAAGAAAGAATAAAAAGGTAAGCAAGGAAAGGAAACCATCCATTTTAATTCAATTTGTACAAAAGATCACCAGATTGTTCAGACGACGGTTGAACGTAGTATAATTCACATAGTATTTTAGTTAAGCATCAAATTCATGTCATTTACTGTTGGTTACAGTTCTGCTATTTTTTGTCCATTCCTGAGGAGTTACATGACTTGATTTTTGCATTGCAAGAAAACTAGCTAGGCTTCTAGTTCTTCACCCTGCAGTTCTTCCTGATCTCCCCACTCTTGGCCTGTAAGTACACCAATGTTACCCATCTTAACCATTGATGATCCGAAATCCTTTAAAAACAAGTAAGGGAACTTGCTGTGGTAACTGACTAATGAAGCAGTTGTGTTGTCCCCCATGAGGGCTTGGTCTGATTGAAGAAGTCCAGAATTGTCCAAAAGAAGATTGTAGTATTGGTTGTCAAATTTGGCGGAAGTAGAATCCAAAGGAGCTAATTTTGTGTCAGAATCAGCTTGGTTTGGGCAGACAGTTTGCAGACTTTGTAGAAGCGATGCGTCCAGTACTGGATCAGGTTTGCCAGACGCACTAAAGTTGAAGAGACTTGGTTTGAATGTGAAGCACTGAGCATCCAAGACTCTGTGTCAACCTGCATCTAGCATATAGAATAATTATGATATTTAACATATAAGCGCTATATTATGAGACGTACTCGACCAGTATGATTGTTGTAACTCTATCCTGTTATTATTGTTCTCACATTGAATTTCTTTCTAAATATTGAAGGTTAAAGTGATTAGAATTTGTTAATGTTATAGAAAGCAAACCTGAGAGCACAACAACAACCTTTAATTCAAGACCCTTTGAGGTAAATTTTGCAGTAATGTTACCTAAAGGTTCAAAAGGTTAAGAGTACTGTTCATTAGCAGCACTCCGACTTGTTGTTAGGCAATCTCTGCGACCCAAATGTATGTTCCAATATGGGCCTCCAGTCTGAGAAATATGAAGAGAAATTAATGGTAAGTAAGATCTCATAGAAAAGAGAAAGGTGATTCATATGATATTCAATTTATACAAGGCAGGTCTAATTACAAGATAAACTGCCTCTCTTGCTACAATAGCTAGGATATCAGCACAAGAAACAGTGGCAGGACAGGCCTTCTCCAAATTAGCCTTGATATTGTCAATGACCTCAAATCCTCTAGCCGAATTTCGATTAGCCAATGCATTTTTTTTCTCCATCATCACCATCAAGTAGTACAGACCCATCGCATCCCTACATAATAATAACATACGGTCATTTCAGAAACTAGTGAACCAAAAAAAAAAAAAAAAATCAAAAGATCGAAGAAAGGGAAAAGATGCATGTGGATTACATTAACAAAACAATCATGGAAATGAAGCCTCAAAAGAGAAGCTGCCATTCTAGTATCATTTTCCATAGCTGACCAAAGACCATACCGAACAATTCTTGTCAGATCAGGACAAGAATCATCATAGAATCTATAGTCAAGTTGGCAAGGCACCCGGAGACTCAAGAACAAGTGGCAAAACAAGTGAACGGGTAAATAGCACTGCTGGTACCAATATTTTTTCTTTTTGATACCAATACTTTATATATATATATATATAGTATTCGACTAAATTTTCATCAGATCCCCCATTTGAATTTATATTTGAACATTAAATTAAAGTATTGGTATCAAATTGAAATAAGTGATATAATATTGGTACCGGTGATGCTATTATGCATTAATTAATCATAATATATTTTTCTAATTTATACATTAATATAAATTTTATCAAAAGTTGAGAAATAATGGATCATGTTTAAATAAATACCTATAACTGTAAGCTATTAATAAATTTTATATTATGATTTAAAATAACTATTAAATAAAATGCATTTCTCGCTTAATTAGTTTTAATATGATCAGAAAATATTAATAGGAAAAATTATTATTTACATATTTAATTTTTATATTTTTAAAACATAATTCATTTATATATATATATATTGTTGGACTAGGATATTTAATCCTAAGTTTAGAACATCTTTTGATTTTGACAAAGGAGATTGATCATTACTAATATTTTTATTAAGTGTTGATTTTGCAGAAAAATAAGTCTCTCAAGTTATGGTCCAATTGTCACAGTAGAATTTGCGGTTCGAGTCACGCCGGAGTCTAGACCGCAATTTTCAAAGAACTCCAAATGAGAATCAATTCCACAATCGGAGCTTGACAAGTGTTCTAGGAAGCCATTGGAAGTCAAAAATCGCGAAGGCTACATGTTGGTAGCACCGTAATTTGAGAAGTAAAAATTACAAATTTTGACAGACTGATTCTCAGTTAGAATTGCGGTCTACACAAATGAATTAGCGACTACAACTTATGTTGGCTGAAGAAACACAACGGCTATATTTTTCTAAAGCACTATTGAAAACTAGCCGTTATAAAACTAGTCGTTATGAACTAGCCGTTATAAACTAGCCGTTAGTTTCTTTGGTGGAATTTGGGTATAAATACTCCACCAAGCATTAATAGCAAATGTCAAGAAATTTATTATCAAGAGAAAAAGCTCTCAATCTTTGCTACTCATTTCTTTCAATTTTCTTTGTAATATTGTCAATTGTTGGGTGTGAGCATTAAACACCATATTGTAAGGTTGTAGTGTGAGCCTGCAAAACACTT
>CATIWR010257716.1:0-20380 GCA_949677035.1 Omphalea diandra | reverse complement strand
ATAATGGGACAACATAGTCAAATTTTAGGCTAATATCAGATACACATAAAATGTGGTGAATTTTTAAGTTTTGCCTATTGCAATGTCATCTCAGTCTGAGTAAGTCTTACATTCTTAGGCATATCTCAAATTGTACTAGTCCAATTGCAATAATATTCTACCATCCGTTACAAAACATATAAATGAACATTTTTCATGTTTTACTCATTATCCAGTTCAGTTTATAAGGTCACCAAAACAAAGGACCAATCTTAGGGCAAGTAGGTTCATAACATGTTGATGACCAGTCATGATAAAGGGATAATATCTCAGCAACCATGCTAGATTTGGCAAAAATATTTCACATGTTTGTAGATCAGATATAGATATACAACTTTCAAGTTTGGGCCATCATCAAATTCTGAGTCTATGGTCATCAAATTCTTGGAAAACCGAATTAAAAGAAAGGTGGTGTGTCATATGGGTACAAAGTCAGTCCCAATCAATGAGCCATATCTCTTTCCACACAGCAAATTAATCAAAACTGCTTAAGATTTATTTACAGGGAATATAACCCTACAAGTTTCATGTTTTGAACTTTATCAAAATCAGAATATAAAGTCATCAAAATATAACAAAACATAAGACTGAGATCATCTCAGTTCCATTTTGAACCAGTCTTGATGAAGGGGTCATATCTCTTCACACACACAGAATCAAGTAAAGCTATTTCATATGCATTTATATGAGACATACAACTACAACTTTCATGTTTTTCACTTTCCCAATTCCTCTTCTAGGGTTATGAAATCGTGGGTGAAAAATTCTGCTCTAACAGCAAAATCAACAGAATCAACTATTGTTCTCTTGGATTACAACTTTCATCCAAGAGCTCTACCACAATTACTCCATAATTCTCACTAACCATGCATGATTAACATGTCATGAGAGGTTAATTTCATTTGAGAAGAAGATAAATTACTTACCTACTGTCCTAGAATTAGAAAACCTTAGGCAGCCCACACTTCTTCCTCTTATTCTTCTTCTTCTTCTTCCTTTCTTCCTTTCTTCTTCCTTAGCTCTCTCTCTCTCTCTTTCATCTAGTGTATTTCGACCTTATCCCCTCTCTTTCTAGCCCATAATGGTAGATAATTATAATTTGTATTCTTATTCTAATAGGCTAAAAGATTGGTGGCTTGTTCCTATTGGTTGAAAGTTAAACAGTTTTGCTTTTAGTCCCTTTTCTTGATTCCTTCATCACCTTTGTCCATCCTCTAATTTCTGGATGCTCTTTATACTTTTAGATGAGCTCTCAAACACCATTATTTATGATGTCATAATAAGCACACAACATGAAATAATTTGTCATATAACTATGCAAACACTGTATATATGTTTAAGCATCCCAAATGCAACAGTGCAATTGTCATTGTCGTGTTTTTACAATTCACATGTCTAAATGATTATTTATCTTGTACATATGTTCATGTGAGATTTCATATCATTTGATATAGTGCATATTCTCATATGTGATTTCATATCATTTGTGCAATGAATATATTCAGGTAATAATGTCAATTAATAGGGATAGGGATGTTACATGTATAGCCCCTTTACTCTTGTTAACATATTGAGCTCTGGTTATAGGCTATGGTGTTGGGCTTTAGTCTTAGGCTTTGTTTTAGGCTTCTCTAAGGTTTTCTAAGGCCTTTACCTCTTCCTTTAGCAATTCCCTTGTATTATGGAGATGTATTCAATAATTTTCATCATATAGCTTTGCATCTGGAGGTCTAGAATATGATGCTTACAAAAACCCTAAACTTATATAAAAGCTTCCAAAAATAGATATTATTCTTAGATCCATCATCCACCATCACTCATAGAGTACGCTTCCCATTCACCTCTGCTCTTATGAATGGAGCTAAATTATGATCCTTTCATTCTAGTGTCATATCCATTTTAGAAAAATGTGATCTTCCCCTAATGAGTAACTAAGGCAATTGTATCCTTTAGTGTGGCCTTATTGGAAATTATTAGACTTAATAAAGCTTCCACCATGGCCTTCTTATGCTCCTGGGAAGTGATGAGCAACTCCCATACACTAATTTGAGCTAGTATTTTTTTTTTATTGCTTCACTTTAGGGTTATTTTTCTCCTTCTCCTTCACCATAAGCTAATCACTTTCTTTATTAACTCTCAATTCCTTAGGAGCCCTCTTTGTCAAGTTAATATTTCCCACTTCAGATTACATGACTTACTTGTTCTTCTCCTTTCTCTTTATCACTTTCTTCTTATAACCTAATTATTTTTTCCTCATTGCTTCCTCCATCCCTCTTTGCTTCGTTTATCTCCTCATTCGAACTCTCTCATGGGTTAATAGTGCAAACTATAACAACAACCTACCTTGGTACATCTTTAATGGTAGCCATAAAAACTTCTTTAGGGATCCCAAAATCTATCATAAATGTCCTATGGTTAGGAGGTGAAACATTATGATAAATCAAGAGATGATTTTCCCTTATATTCAATCTCTCGACATTAGGCAAAATGATCATCTTATTATTAATAAGATTTTAAATCTCATATCAACTTATAACAATCATTAGTGTTGTGCTTGGTCCTTGGATAAGAAGAATAATATGCATTAGAGTCATATCTTTTTAGTAGTAGGTTGGGAGGTGGTCTCAGTGCTTAAGGTTTTAACACCCCTTTCTTTTTTAGTCTCTCGAATGTCTTATTAAGAGGCATCCCTAAATCTATAAACTACCTTAGAACCCATATTGCATTCATATAAATTGCCTAGTTTCCTTCACCTTAAGGTTAGGGTTGGGTGCTTCTTCTACCTCAATATTATCTTTTTAACTCAAACTCTATTTCCTCAGTTTGCAAGTTGCTTCTCTAACATCCTCAAAATTGCTTACCAATATACCTTTGATCTTAGTGCTTATTCCTTGCAATGACACTCCTATGACCATCCTAACTTACTCTATTTCTATGGGTCTAGTAGTTTCGTTACAAGCCAATTTCTTCCACCTTCTTATGTAATCGTTAAAGCTTTCACTAGTCTTTTGCTTCGATAACTCTAAATCTTGCAAAGTGACTTCCAGGGCTGAGTTACATCCATAATGTCTTTTGAAGACTTTTATCCATTCCTTTCAACTTTCTATAATTATTTTAGGTAGGTTGTAATACCATGTCTTCACAAACACTTTTAATGATAAATCAAATAGCTTAAGAATAGTATATAAGTGGGAACCCCAGATGCCTTCATTATTAACACATATGAATGGATGTGATTGGTGGCATCCTGAGTGCTAGTAAACTTAGGAAGTTTATGGATATGAAAATTCACAAACAGTATTTTAAGATTATGAGAAAGCAATTCTTCAATGTTTGTTCCTCTTTCTATACCATTAGCACCCAAAGTCTTATGTATCTTCTCCAAATGTTTGGCAAAGTCACCAAACCAAGTATTCTCCTTCTCACTTTCCATGTATTATTAAAAGCTATGGTAGTACTCCCTCACTTCTTTAGCCATCTTACTCTCGTGATATTCCTTCATCCCAAATAGATCATCATTAATCACTATAAGTTGGGGTTCCTCCATGGTTGCCTTTCCTTTGTCTGTTATATTAGTAGAGGTTTATCCCTTCGTCATAATTTCATTAACACATTTATTTACCTCCTTAGTAATCCTTTCTTCCATCTTACAACTAAAGTTTACCATCAACTTTTCCAAAATTTCTAGTAGTATAGTAGGTTCCACAAATGGTTCAACTCTTTAAATTGAGATTGGCATCTGACTTTTTCTAGAAAATTGGTTACCCCTTTTCTTCCATGAGGATTTAGATGGAGCTATGATGCATATAAGACAAAGGTTATTAGTATGATGCATGTACATGTAAGGAATGCTTGTCTGCATGATATGCACACATTATTAGCAAAAGATCCTTCCAAACTTATTCTACCCATACATAAGGTTTAGAGGTTTTTTCCTAGGTGGGGTCTCATTCTTCCACCAATGAGGGGTAGAGAATGTGCATAGTCACCTTAGACTAAGGCGGGTTAAAGTCCCAAAAGAACATATACACATGAGAATGCAAGAGTATGAAAAGAAAAAACTATTTACATTTCTTGAAAGAGAAAAAGTACAAGGAAATTAAGAAGCCCTTTAACAAGGAAAGAGGGATGTAAATAAAAGATGGGAATTTTTTATGTAACAAGGTAAAAGATACACAAATATTTACATGAGGGAATGATTAGATCAATAGGAATAGGATAACATTATATTTACATAAGGGAATACCCAATCATGTTCTTTGGAGGATCTTAACCCTTTCTTTAGAGAAAAAATGCAAACAAGTGGGTGCCCTATTCCTTAGTGTTATTGACTCCTATATGTGTTTAGACGTTAAAATTGTTATTATATTTGATGGCTCCCTTAAGCTTAGGGAATGGTTATCATAACCACTCATTTGATATACTTGAAAGTACTTATCTCATGAGTGATGGATACTCCTCACCATCTCCTAATCCCAAACTAAGATTAAGTCTTAAGTTTGGAGAAATCATTAGTTTCTCTAAGTGCATATCTAGTGCATGTGTTGAAGTGTGAAGGCTACATGAATGAAATTGGACCAATTAATTACAAAGTTAATATGGTAAAAAGTGAAAATGGGATTGAATGCGAAGTCAATTTTGAGTGCCTAATGAATTACCATTATTAGTGCCCGCAATGTTTTCATAATTGCACTCAAATGAGTGGAGTCTTGCTTACAACTCCATAACTTTATCGTTAAATGGTGGATTAGTAGGATTAGGGTTTTAAATTGGTAAGAATGCTAAAAGCGACACGCGATTGGATCAATGGAGGATCCTTAAGGGTTCATATGAGTTTGAAGCCCTTTTTAAGATTTGATGGTTAATAAGGAACCAAGGCGGGATGATATATTAGTACCATCCTAGAAGATGTGGAGTCACCACCCAACTTTAGTCAAGATAAGAATCTAGGCAATGAAAAATCTAAATGTAACTAAGTCATTAAAAGACTCCATTCACCTTCGCGCCATCAGAGATCAGGTTCAAAAACTGTGTACGACTTAAGGAATAGGCTAAACATCTAGAAACTGTCCAAATATTGGGATTTAGCCTTTAAGAATATTTGGTTCACTTTTTACCATTTTAACCATATTATTATTTAGTCTAGTTAATGCTTCTAAACATGTTCCTAGTGCAGTCCAATTCAATACATTAAAGCATAATCACAATACAACTTGAAAAGATGATAAGATCATGCTTCATAGCAAAGGGAGGTCATGCATATATATCATTTACATATCAATCTCAAAGGGAGGGGAGTTTTACATCATGGCAAAGGGAGTTCATGCATATTCATCATTCTTATATTAATATTAAAGGGAAAGGGTCATACATCATGGCAAAGGGAAGTCATGCACATTCATCATTTCATTATTCAAAATAATGACCATCAAGCCCATTTATCATGGTCAAGCTCACATATACACCTACATCCAAAAAAACACGCATATTAGTAATTAACATGAAACAAGTAAAAACACAAAAATAACAAAAATAAGGTTCATGCTAACACCTTACCATGGCCCCAAGTCAAGGCTCCTAAGCATATTTTTAAGTCCATAACCATAAACATTATCACATATCATGAATCACACATTAGGCATATCGAACAATCATAATCACATGAGCCATATAGCATGAAATACCATAAACATGGGATATAATGGCACTTTGGAGGATATTAATAGCCTAAGGCAAAGTCATAAGTAAAGGGGATCCTAAAGTGTTTATACCTTATATCTTAATGCTCCTAAAGAGCTCAGCATCCATAGGCACATCTAACCATTTGGAGGGTTAGTATACCAACCAATAAGGGGGTAAGCAAAAGGCAAAATTATACATATAATGATAAGTTTAAAGATGTAACCAAATCCCTCACTTGATCATAGTTAACATGGAATTAAAATGAAAACTTAAATGTTTAATGATGGGTTAAACAAACTAAAATGAAGTCCTAAAACATGAAAAATCACAAAAAATGAACTTTTAAATTTAGTCTTCATTCCATTATTTGGATGAATAGGGATCTTTAGTCATGAGACCTACCCTTGTTCTATAATGGAACTCTCAAGGATCATAAAAAAGCCCTAGAAATAATAAAATATGAATAAAGAAGAAGATAAAATTTATAATTTATCCTTAGTCTAAGTGGGTTGTACACACTAATTAGAGGTCTCTACACCCTACTTAGTTGATTGTACAAACTACATTAAGTTTTTATAGCCTACCACAATTAGATGTTTGAAAAGAAAAAAAAAAGAAGAAGACGAATTAAAAGAATATTTTAGATTTTTTTATGGTTTCTTTGCCCTCAAAAGGTCATAAATTTGATTTAATTCTCCAATAATGTTATGACATGCTTAAGAATGCAAGACAAAAGATTTTGTTCTACCTTGGGATTGAGTGTTGATGGGTTACGATTTGAGTTCTTAGAGTATTGAAGTGTTTGTGGAGAGATTTTATTAGAGTTTCCCTAAGGTTGTCCAAGCCTTCCTTTCCTCTTTAAATGGTGTGGCATTTATAGTGGAATGAGGAAATACTAGAGCTTGGGTTGAATCTAGTTGCATGATGTTCGCATCTAATCATAGATAAGACCATGAAAGTTATGCAATTAGAGTTTTTTAAAGGGTTGTGCGACCAAGATATTGGTTGTACAACCTTATTGCTTGGCAATACAACCCAAGGTTTTAAAGGAGACATGGTTCCAAAATGTTCCATGGATTATGGTTTAAAGCTTGGTTGTATAACTAAGCTTTTAGGTTGTATAATCCATTAGTCAGCATTGGTAAGCTTTACGCTTTTAGCTTTATAGGTTTGACTTTGTCTTTAGGGGCTCGATCCAAGGTTTTCCTAAGGCCATACTCTTCTTCCTTTTGTAATTCCCCTTGCATTATGGGAAAAATTTATAGTGATTTTCATTATTGAGCTTATATCTCAGGAACTAAAATTTGGTGCTCATAAAGAGTTTCATAGCTTATAGAAACTTTTGCCATTACCTTAGAGCATCTATCTTCACATTAGGCATGTTAATCCCATCAAGCTCTAGCATACCACCTGATCATCTAGAGACTTATTGACCCTCCCATTGGTAACCATTAGAATCCATGTGTTCAAGCAACTCATAAGCTCATTTGTAGTAATCTTCATCCATCTACCACCAATTGTTTCATTGATATTGATCTTAATGGAATTTCTCAACTCATTGTAGAATGTTTAAGGAATGAACCAATCTAGCAAGCCATAGTTGAGACATTAACATAGAAAATCCTTTATACCATTATCATGCTTCATGTAAGGCTTTATCATCTTTTTAATGGATGGTGGTTATCTTATTATGAAGCTCTGTCGGTTTTTAAGGTAAGAAGTATTGTTCAAGAAAGCTTGAGATAACTAATCCCATGTTGCAATGGAGTTTAGTGCTAAACTATTTAGCTAAAACTTAGCCTTATCCTATAGTGAGAATGGGAAAAGGCATAGCCTTATTGCATCATTTGAGGCTCTATTTATCTTGAATGTTGTATAAATCTCTAAAAAGCTTTACTAATGAATGCAAGGATCCTCTCCATTAAGATCTTTAAATTATGAACTAAACACCATCTAATTATGGTAGGCTTGGTCTAAAAATTATTCACTATAAAGTCATTCCAGCAATGCGTACTTGATTGGTCATATTTGACATAGAGAAGTCACATAAAATTTTGTGATTAAACATAGAGAAATCACATAAAGTTTTGTAATTAATGTTGTTATTGTCATTAGCCATCTCTCTATTTTTGGTGTTTTATTCTCATAAAGTGAAGCTTTGAATGTTCTCTTTATCTCTATACCATGTGGAAGGACTTCATGGCTACGAGTCCTTCGTATAAACCAAAAACACTTGGAAGTACATAGGAGACAAGAGAAATAAGCAAATAAAATGAAAAGGAAAGAAAAAATAAAAAGAATTCTCTACATTAATCATTTGTTATTCCTAATTAATATTAACAAAGGCATTAGTCAATGATAATAGTGCCAAAAACTTGATGTTTGTTTATGTCCATACAAGTGCGTGTGTAAGTTATAGTATAGAGAAAGGTTGTCACATCCATAGGGACTAAGTTATCAAGTATTACTAGTCTAACTACTATGATTATCTATAATTCACTGTGGTGCTAGTGGAAATGAAATCCAAAAAGCAAAGAATTGAAAATAGCAAATAAATTAAAATAACAATGATAATAAAAGACTTAGGATCGAGTTATCCCTTACAATGGATGTAACTTAGTCAATAGATTCTATGGCTATTTCATTAAAGAAAAATATTGAGGGAGTTATCCTAAAGATTCTTAAACCTTTTATCTATGTGAACAAGGTGGTGCTAACATGAAATAAGACCTATACTCATGCCAAGTTTACATATTTACATGTCAAGCTTTGTGATTAACCTCAAATCATTTTAAACATGCAACTAT
Organism: Omphalea diandra; assembly: GCA_949677035.1. Taxonomy (NCBI): domain Eukaryota; kingdom Viridiplantae; phylum Streptophyta; class Magnoliopsida; order Malpighiales; family Euphorbiaceae; genus Omphalea; species Omphalea diandra. The sequence continues at coordinate 11,852 of CATIWR010257716.1, read as the reverse complement.
CTCTAGACTATAATTAACTAAGTTTAATGGTTAATAATCTATGTTAAACTTTAACTCTTGTTACTTCATTCAACATCTACAATCAAATAAATAGTGGCCAAGTATTCATAAGCGTTAAATACATAACCATTAAATCAAATCATGTCCCATTCATTCATAAACACAAATTGTACAATTGTAAGTTGAAACTCAATCCTAAAAAAGGAGTTTAGCCTTTCATCATATTATAAATTAATAATACACAAAAAAAAAAGTGAAAAGAATCCATAGAACTGAGATTAGAAATAAGAAAGATAGGAGAGAATTCGTGTCACTTGATTCTTCTATCCCTCATGCTTGAAATCTGAATTCATGTGTTCCTTTCCATCAAACGACATTTATAGGTTATTTTCCTCTTGTTTTCTTACTCAAAAGTTAGCCAAAACTCTTTCAAGTTTGTTCTAAGTTTGTCCCCCATCCAAAAACCCTAAGTTTCCATTATATAAGACCTTGAAATAACTAAATTTGAATAAAAATGTGCTCCATAGATCACTGAAGTCACAAGCTGCGAGCTTGTAATAGTGGATTTTATGTGTAGAAGTCGCAAGTTGTGACTTCTATCACACTCGCAATAGTGGCCTTCATGTTCTCATTAGTCAAATTACAGTTTAATCCCTATAGTTCCTTCCTTATGTCAACTTAGTCTAAATTGGCTCCAAATGCCTCTAAACACCTAAAAATAACTATATGACATTCAAATATGATGAATAACATGAATTAATATTAAAATAACTCAAATTAAATATAAAAATAATAAATTAAGAAAAAAAATAGTAAAATACTATGAATAAATTGAGTTCATTAATGATTGGCCCTATTATCATTCTTTAGGGGTATAAGGTGAATAAAGGTGATAGCAACATTTTCTCTTCCCCTAAAGTATACATAGGAACCTCATTATATGGTAAATCAAGCAGCTCCATCATTTTAAAGACATATGGGTAGTTTAAGCATGATAGAGTAATTTCATCAAAACTAGTGATATGATAGTTTAGCATGCCACCAAATTCGTTAAGAAAAGGATAGATCTCCATCTATCTGAAGTAGAGAGAATGGGTGGATCAGTCCCAATAATCGCATGTCACTCGAAGGAATTTAGTGTTGAGTTTAATAGATAAATGATAGTAAAAGGCCTTGAAACCTACCTAGGGAAGACATGACCAATTGGAGGCATGAAGAGATTTTAAAAATGGTGTAGTTATTAAATTTTATCCCATCATAATAACGAAATCGAACCAATCCAAACCATTATCCGAAACCGGCGTATATATATAAAATCTCTATTTTTTGTAAATTTAATTTAAAAAAATTCAAACTATTTGAATACCTTGAATTAAACTGGACCAATTCATTAGTCCTGAATATCTAAACTAGACCAAACCAAAAATTGATTCAATTCAGGATGGATATTTTTTTTTTAATTTCAGTTTGATACTGGTTCTTTCATATTTCAAATAATTGATTTTCAGTCTGGTTTCGAATAGTTTCAAATAATCGATCCATAACCGGGACCAATCAGTCGTAGATAATGATTGATTGATTTAAGATTTCAATAAATATATTTGGATTTTATCTTTGTGCAAGTAAATGGTTCTTGATCTTATGATTGCTTGATCACTAATTAAATGATTTGTGTTTTATTTACAAATCAATAGATTATAAATTGAAATATGCCTAGAATTATTTACCTTAGGTTAAGTGGTAAGTAGAGATACTAACTTAACTTATTACTATCACTTAAAGGATTGCTTTTGTTGATGAAGTAATGCATTTGTAGTTCACATTGAGAGATGGATCTCAAGGGATGGTTACATATTAAGTGACATATTCAATAGAGAGCCTTAATAGCTGGAGAGTCAATTGATAGTTGCATGCTTTAATCCAATATATCATTCAATGATTATTGATTTTATTTTCTCCATTTGTAAAGCTAATTGTCCTAGGTGTTTTATTAATGAGGTTTTATTCCTTAATTGTTATTGTCTTTTAATCATTTCATTTTATTTTATTTGTAAAAGTTTACTTTCTTGCTTTATTAGTTTAGTAATTATTTTAAATCTTCAGTTTCTAGATAAAAGTAGGAGGTTTTCAAATAAAAATAGGATCATTATATTCTAGTACTTATTCCCTTTATCTCTGTAGGATTATATTTGAACACTGTTATGCACTATATTACTTTGATCATTATTCTCTTATAGTCACTTGCATTATGGTTTAAAAGACCGATTTAAAAGAAGTAAGATAATTGGAAATTCATGCTCAACAATCAAGTTGGTAACACTCTGTTGGATTGAATTACACATTAGATCTATGGATCAAAGAATAGTATTTACACCCATGTAATCTAAGATAAGAAACCTTAGGCTTTCTTCCATTCCATGACTCATAAAAGGTTTTCTTCAAAATTGGCCTTTTAAAATCTTTATATGTAGTGTAACAAGAAGTGTTGATAACTGCAGCCTAAAAGTAGTTAGAAAGAGAATACTCGTTAAGCATAGTTCTAGCCATCTTCACAAATGTTCTATTTTTCCTCACTACAACATTTTGTTATGGTGCTCTAGGAGCCAAAAAGTTATGATAAATACCATTTTCTAAATGATAGTTTCCAAAATTTTCATTTTGAAATTCTTTTCCATTATCACTTATAATGCTAGAAATTAAGTAACCTCTTAGTTTTGAACTCTTCTAGAAAAAGTTTTAAAACCATCAAAACCATTACTCTTATGAGTTAAGAAACTAATATAAGTGAACTTAGAGTAATCATCAATAAACACATATGCATAATGCCTTCCACCTAAACTAGCATTCATAATTGGTCCAATCAAGTCCATATGAATGAGTTGAAAAGGTCTACTAGTACTTATAATATTTTTTGGATTTGAAGGTGGATTGGTGTTGCTCCTTGATGATGGGTTAGTGCTACATAAATAACCCTTTAAACAACAAGTGCATAGGTCATCAAGTAAGAAAGTGTATAAGAGTACAAATATCATTCGGATAAGGATCATATTTAAGTACTAAATATTTTGTCTTATATTATCTAGAGAATCAATAATAAATATTAATTGAAATTATAAATAAAAAATAAAATGAACACTAGTAATAATGGGAAACAATCAATGAAGAAAAGTGGTTAGAGGTTTAACTTCACTTATTGAATTTTTAATGAGTTACTAATCCTCATCTAGTTGGTTCACTCATCACATATTTTTATCAAGTCATTAAGGTGATTCATCAATCTATTTTGAGTATCAATTAACATACAAAAGCATATTAAGCTGGAGGTTCCTCAATTTAAGAGTTGGACATCATATAATTGCCTTACCAAACAAGACCCTAAGGATAACAATGATTTATTAAAATTCTTAACTAAAAAAAAAAGGAATTGTCAGAGGATGCAATTTATGAAAAACATCTCTCGATTGTTGATTCACAAAATTAATAGCTAATCAATCAATAACATGAAGCACTCGACATAAATAATGAATGAAACTAGAGAGACCTAGACTAAGGAAACCCAAAATGAGTCACACAATATCCATTTACAACCCTAACCCCAAGAAATACTATTCACAATCAAAAAGGAAGAAGACATGATGACAATCAAATCAATCCAAAGAATCTCCATAAACTTCATCTTAATCTTCCTTGATTTCTTACAGCTTCTTTCTATATAACTCCTTGATTGAATCCTTAAGACTTGTTATCCATTGTTTTCTCTTTTGGTTTATATTATATGCCCTAATTCTTTATTATTTCTCTTCCTAAATAATGCTTAAATCATGTCTTTAAAAGAGGAAGCTTGCGTGCATGAGAAAGGAAGAAAATATTTGGAGATTTTAGTTTGCAATTCTAACTTTAATGAGCCGCATAGTCGTATACTATTGAAGCATAGTCGTGCACTACTAAAATAACTCTTAGTTGTGTTAACCCTTTAAGAGGTATGGCCATGCTTAAAGGCCATGTTCTCCTCTAGTCTTTTAATGTTACTAAGGTACGCAACCATTTATTTAGACCACATGACTGTGCACTACTTATTTTTTACTTGATATTTGTTTTTTTTTCACTGTAAACCTACAAAATGCCAATAAACATGATTTAGGTATTAATATGCAAAATTAAGTGGTAATGCATGGATTTTAGGGAGAATTATACCATGAAAATATGACAATTATGAGGCTAAATTTATTTCCCCAAACTTGAACTATTGCTTATCCTCAAGCAATTATCTTTCTCACTAATGCAATTTCAATAACTCTTATGATTAGAATTGAGCATCAAGGCTTCAAAGAGAAGATTTATCTCAACTATAACCATGATCATCATTAATCAAGCAATTTGCATTTATGACAATAACAGGTTCCAAACTAGTCAAGTTCAATTCGCAATTAATCAATCACAATAGAGTGTGTGTGACTGGGCATCATAGTTCATTCACTATTTTGATCCTCTTTCATACAAACATCAAGTAAGATTCCATCTTGATTCTAATGAATCACATATATTCATAAGCAAAACTAATTCACCTTTCTTTGCTAATGTAGATCTTAACAACCTTAAGGATCATAAGGTCTTCAATAATTTGTAATGTGGGGTTAATCCACCAAAGAGTGGTTAAGTCCAAAATAAAAGAAAGTTTGTTAGCGCATTGCTTATGCTAAATGCAATACATAATAGATCACTACGTATACATAACATATGTCTACTCCTTATAGAACATTTAGAGCACCTTTTTTCTCTAGGTAACTTGATATCATCTTGATTTCTCTTACTATTTTGCTTTTTTTTTTCTTCTTTTCTCATCACCTTCCTTTTCTTCCATCATCATTTCACTTTTATTCATTTATTTTCTCCTTTCTTTTTAATCATAAAGCACATGTGAGAGCAAAATTTCACAATATCCACATAACATCCTTAAAATGAAATTAACCTTTATAGTACAAAGGATAATAATAATTGAACCCTTTTTGCCCATTTTCAAATATACATAAATGCACGTGGATGACCCAAATATACAACACATTATTATATAACCATGTCCTAACTTTATTTCTCTTGATAAGGGAGGCAAAAATTCATTTAAGCGATATAGTTATGATGAAGATGTTAGGTTCAAGAAAGAAGAGGCTCGTTATACTCATAAGTGAGTATGCATTATAGCTCGAAGGGATGACAAAGGACAATACAATAAGAGGTGTATGGATAAGTTAATTAAGGCAATTAAAGCATGCCTTAATTATTTCCTTAAAGTTATCAAGTTCTAGGATTTTGCCTCAAAATGTATTTTAGCTGGTTCTAGCATATGCAAAGGTTTCTTCTAACATGAAGTGGTATGATAGAAATATCTCATAAAGAAATTCCTATCTTGCTATGTATGCGTAGTGTGTTCTGATGTGTCTACCCAATTTTGAATAGAAAACCTCAAATTTTTATCACAAATTAACCTAATCAAATCTAAACAAAGATGATAAAATTTCTTCATCAAATTTTCACCTTAAAACCCTAAAGCAAAACTAATAAAAAAATTGCTAAATTGACTTTAAGGTCAATAAGAATTACTTGAAGAGATGAAAACAATATAATATTAAGTTCAGGCATAAATGCACTTAACAGTGAACAAGTGAAGACAAAGAAGCTTAAATAAATCACCCCTAAACTTAAACATCATTGTCCTCAATGATTAAAATAGAAAATAATGAGCAAGGGAAGAGAACTTCCCTTGTAAATATGTTGAGAGGGAGTATGAAAATCCTGTCAAACTAAGCAAGCATAATTATAAAGCATCCATCCATTAAAATCATAAAAACATAAATTATGGCCTTGCATAGACACAATAAAAAAGATTAATAGCATAAACGCAAACATGAGGGCCTTAATGGCAATGCATCATATTTCACACAAGATTAGAGCAATATGCTTTATTCATAATTGTCAAGAACAAGAAGCACAAATGTGTAAATCATGGTTAATATAAATAAAGTCAATGTGTCTAAAGTTGAAACATTTCCAAACATTAAAATATGTCTTCAAGAATAAAAATAAATGCAAAAGAGAAAATAGGATGGCCAATTCATCAAAGGCGGTGAGGGGGAAACATAACATGGCTAAGGTATACTTAGAGATGTTTATCTGCATCCATCATCTGAGTATCTAATGCCTTAAGCTATTCATACACCTTTTCTTAAAAAATAGCTTAATTATGATCCATATGCTCTAAACGAGACTCTATCCATACCAAGATCTTTTCTAAATTACTCATAGGCAGTGGCAGTGGAAAATGAGAAGAGGTCCCTCCCATAGGCATATCTTACGATGCAACACCTTTTTCATCACTCCCTTCCACTTTAACATCCTGGATTAGCCAATCATAACACCTCTTTTATTAATAATACCAATGTGAAGCATATTCTCATATGACAAGTAATAATCAACCTTGGCCTTTGTAAAGTAAACATTAAAGGAAATGCCATAAACTTAAAAATAATGCAGAAGAATGGTCGAAAAACCACCAACATGAATACCCTTTTGGTCTCTCTTAACAACCATACCCATATGATGGATAATCCACAAAGTGATGTTAATGGAATGGCTAAATTTTATAGACAAAAAAAATAAGAAATCAATACAATTGACTAACCCATTGCTCTCATCTTTACCTATCACCGAACATGAATGTAAATGGTACATATAATGCAAAGAGGGCTGCCTAATCTCCAAAACCTTACTAACCCATGCTTCATAATGGGATTGCCCACCTATAGATACACAAATTGTTTGGTTCTCAAATTTTTCTAAAAAAAATCTATAAATCCTTCATTATTCAACTAAAAAGCTTATGCAACCTTACTTAAGGGTAGGGTATAGGTCCGATTAAGCAATTGAAAATTATAGTACTAAGGGGGTAAAGTCCACTCATCTTTCTAGATTCAACATATAAGCTAGCATGGAATTCTAAAATCAATTCTCTATATGACAAAGTGTGAAGATCAATAAATTACTCCTATTAAAGGATCCTAATATATTCATGGATCTCATCAAGTAATCCCACATGCACTAGAGCGTCTATGCCAATAAACTTATCGAAGGAAGAATACACACTTATAGAGGATTTCATACCTAGTTTTGTGCTTATCCTTCCTAAGACCAAGGTAGCCCCACGAGGATGATTGGAGCTTAAAGAGTCAGGTCTTTGCTTGGTGGTGGTCATAAGCTTCATAGGCATAATGAAATTAGAGGTTAAGGGAGGATGTTTGGGTGGAGTCTTAATAGCAGGAAGGCCAGTTTAGGGAAAGGAAAGGTGAGGCACATGATTGTGCTTAGCTTTTAGAAGAAAAGTGATAAGAAGATAAAGGGCACGAGGGTTTAAAATAGGTATTTTTAAAAGCGCATGATGATGCATTGAGGTCAACATTTTGGGCATTATTAGGTCTTGTTAACAAGGGTGCACAGTTATGCATCTGGCCATGTGTTTTAGGCAAATGCTAAATTTTTGGTGCAAGGGACAGATGATTGTGTGCTAAAGGGATATGGTAGTTTGATAGGCATGCACGTTCATGTAGTCACGTCGTGCACTTTTTTTTTAATTGCCTAATTGCTTCTTTTTGATGCATGGTTATGCGACGTGGCCATTTATTTTACAAATGCATTGTTTTCTAGAATTAATCATCCTAATAGCCATGAATCTTACCCTTCATGGTCATATACTCATCTTAATAACTTTTGCACATAAAATTAACATAAAACACATAATAAAAACATGCAAAATGCAAAATAAATTAATAAAAATGCCACTTTAAACACAAAGATCATCATAGAAAGCAAAATAGAAGAGAAAGAAAACTCCCCCATCTTAATTGAATCTTGTCATGATGAAGTCCTTGAACTTTCATCTTGTAAAAATAAAAGAGAAAAATAAAAAAAAGAAACAACATAATAGAAAAATGTAATACGCAAAGAAAAATAAAGATAGAATACTGGGAATTTCCCTAAGGACATGATAGTTTAAAGTCTCTAATATGACCCTTGTGCTAGGCTTTTATGTTGAGGCTTGGGGGAGATAAAGAGTCTCCCTCGTTTGTATAGTTTCTCCCACATAGTATGGCTTTAAGCAATGTTCATTAACTTTCAAGATTTCACCCTTATAGTTTGTAATTTCAATGCCACCATGAGGATATATCTTTATTATAATGAATGATCCTGACTATTCAGACTTGAATTTGCCTAAAAAGATATGCAACGTAGAGTAAAAGAGTACCATTCTCTGACCTTCCTTGAATTCCTTATGCAAGATATGACTATTGTGCTGCTATTTGGCCTTTTCCTAGTAGAGATGATTACTCTCATATGCTTGAAGTTGAAGGGATTGAAATTCATTAAGCTAGAGTTTCCTTTTTTCATAGGCCAAATGCAAATTAAAGTTCAAGAATTTGATTACCTAATAAGCTTGGTGTTTCAATTCTACTAGCAAGTGGCAAGCTATCCTAAATTTGGCGATAAGGAGTGGGACCAATTGGCATCTTATAAGCAGTTCTATATGTCCAAAGTGCATTAATAAGCATTAAAAACCAATCTTTCCTTGAAAAATTGATCGTTTATTCTAAATTTTGCTTAATTGCCCTATTGGATACCTTTACTTATCCACTTGTTTGAGGATGGTATGGCATGGCTATCTTGTGATTTACCTTATAATTTTTTAGCAAGGAGTTAAATTGTCAATTGTAAAAGTGTGACCCACCATCTTTAATGATTGTATAAGGGGCCCTAAATGTTGTGAAGATATGCTTCATTAGGAATCAGATCACCATTTTAGCATCATTGGTTAGTGTTGCCATGGCTTCAACCCACTTAAAGGCTTAATCAACTACCACTAAAATATATTGATTCCCAAAAGATTTTAGGAAATGTCTCATGAAGTCTATACTCTAAACATCAAAAAGTTCAACTTCAATTATGGAATTCTAAGGCATCTCGTTCCTCTTAGACATTTTACCTACTCTTTAACACATATCACAAGACTTGATAAAAGAAAAAGAATTAGTAAATAATGAGGGCTGAGGGCTAAAATAATCCACTTTGTAATACCTTAGTTGCGATTTTAGATGGACCAAAGTCTCTTTCACATTTTGGTGTATGACAATGGAGTAAGATATCTCCTATCTCTCCCTCTAGTATACATCTCATTATAATTCCATTAACATATTCCTTAAATAAATATGGATCTGCACAAAAGTAAAATTTAATATCATGCAAAAACTTTTCTTTTGATGTGATTTACGATCATAAGGAATACCACTTACCAAGTAATTAACCAAATAAGCATACCAGAGAGCTTATAGAGCTTTGAGAAGGAAGAGTTGCTTATCAAGGAATGTTACATTGATAGGCATACTTACCTCATCTCCATAAATGTGCTTTAATCATGATAAATGCTTGGCCACTAGATTTTTGGATCCTTTCTTATCCTTAATCTCTAAGTCAAACTCTTAATGCAAAAGTACCCATCTTATAAGCCTTAATTTAGCATCCTATTTTAGCAAGCAAATATCAGATTATTGCATGTCCAATATAAACAACCACTTTAGAATCAAGCAAATATGGTCTAAATTTATCAAAAGCAAAAATAATGGCTAAGACTTATTTTTTCTTAGTGGTATATTTGATTTGGGCATCATGAACATAGTATATCACATGGAGTTTCTTGTCCTTTTTTTGCCATAAAATAGCTCCTGCGACATAGTAACTCGCACCACACATCAATTCAAATGTAAGGACTAATCAGGCTTTGTCATGATAGGAGTGGATGTGAGTTATTTCTTCAACCTGTGGAAAGCATCCAAGCACTCATTAGTAAAATAAAGAGGATCATTTTTTACTAAAAGATCATAAATAGGTTTATAAATTTTTAAAAATTTCTTATTAAAGTGCCTATAGAACCCCTACATGTCATAAAAAAAACTCCTTATTACCTTCACGAATGTAGAAGGGGGTATCTTTCTATGACTTCAAATTTTGCCCATTCCACCTTTATGCTACTTGATAGATTTTGTGTTCGAGTACAATCCCTTCTCACACCAAGAAATGGCACTTCTCCCAATTAAGCACAAGATTGGTTCTTTCAAATCGTTGGAATACCCTATCGAGATTACCCAAATAATCATCAAAAGAATCATAAAAAAATAGAAAAGTCATTCATGAATATCTCAACCATTTTCTCCACCATTTTAAAGATGATAGCCATCATGCATCTTTGAAAAGTGGTCAGTGCATTACATATCCCAAAAGGCATTCGTTGATATTCATAAGTACCATAAGGGCATGTAAATATGGTATTTTCTTGATCCTTTAGTGCTATTTGAATTTGATAATAGCTTAGGCACCTATCTAGGAAGTAAAAAGAATTAAACATCAGACAGAGGCAGTGGTTAAAATTGCTAAAGGATTATGATTGTACCATTGAGTGTCACCCAAGGAAGGCAAATATGGTTATTGATGCTTTGATCAGGAAATCAATAAGTGCTGCAGCTCATTTACAGGTATTCCCATTGTCTTATTTAGTTCAATTATGAGCTATAAATATAAAACTAAACATATAAAACAATAGGGTATTTATTGCTACTTTTCAAGTGAGACCAATGTTTCATGATCGAATTAAAAAAGCACAGGGCAAGGATCCAAAGTTCCATAGGGAGACATGAAGATTTTGATATTCTAAATGATACCTTGATGTTGGGTTCTCGTATTTGTATGCTTAACGTTGATAACTTCTAAAGAGAAATCCTAAACGAAGCACATAATGATCCATATGCCATGCATCCAGGAATGACAAAGATGTATAATACCCAACAATCTCATTTTTGGTGGCCTAAAATGAAGAAAGAAGCAACCTATGTTTCAACATGTTTGACTTCTCAGCAGATCAAAACAGAACATCAAACACCAGTTGGAAAATTAAAACCATTAATGATTATAGTATGGAAATGGGAAAGAATAACCATGGACTTTGAATATAGGTTACCAAGGACTTTGAAAAAGAATGATGCTATATGGGTGATCATTAATAGACTAACTAAGTCAGCTTACTTTTTGCCTATTCAATGGGGTAGTTCACTTAAGCACTTAGCCAAGAAATATATGGATAAAATTGTCAGATTACATGGTGTTTCAGTGTCCATTGTATCAGATAGAGATCTATTATAACAGCCTTAGTCATTTACATAACGCATATCATTCATGTTCAAAATACATATGCATAAAGGTTTTATCCATCCTACGCACAATCAAATAATTATTTGATGTTCATATATGTATATGACATAAGGAGAGAGAGAGTTTGGATTCAGCCGACGACCTGTGGTCCATATGTCTCAATGTAAAACTGAAAGCACGAAAGTGTCCAATTCCTATTCTTCAATATCTGAAAAAATTTTTGCGATTTGGTGAGTCGCGACTCAGTGAATAAAAACAATAATCAAATTCTCATGGCATAATCCATAATCAAATATCATTAAGATACATTGCAAGTATAACAATTAACTTTGCAAGTATAACAATTAACTATGCAAGTGCAAATGCAATAGCTTTGTTTTTGTCGTGCCGAGCAAGGCAAACATTGCTCCTGGGATATTCATGTGATTCATGTAACATATGATTTGGGACCTATTGGTCCATCTTCCTGTAATTCATTTGACATATGATTTGAGACCTATTGGTCCATCTTCCTGTAATTCTTTTGACATATGATTTGGGACCTGTTGGTCCATCTTCTTGTGATTTGCAAGTGTTTGACAAGTCAGTCACAATGCCTTTTTAGTTTC